>CAJVPN010000658.1:0-23425 GCA_910592215.1 Entrophospora candida
AGCTGCAAGGGTTACAACCTTTTCACGTCATATAGGTGTCGTAACAATAGGTTACAACTCGGCAATATGTTTGCACCAATTAACTGGTTATTTGTAGATCATCCAAATATTAAGAACAATGAATCGACTAACTTCTTTTTTATTTTGAAAGTTTTACATAACAAATTATATAATATGACAACCTGGTGTCATTATCCTCGCTTTTCTAAAAACGAAAAAGTGCAATGTCTGTAAGAACTATTATCATAAAACTGGTAAAAAAAAAAATTAAACTTGTATTTATTCCTTAAACCGTATTCACATGCTAAATTCTTATTGAGTGATAGTAATGTGAAAAAACAACAAAACATTAAATATCATATAAATCAGTTAATTGGGTCTAGAGTTTTGTGTTGTTTGGTTAATGCAATTAGTCGTGAGAATTATTGTAATTATCGCCGTCATTTGACAATTGATCGGTTTTTCCTTTCTAAATCCAAAAATAAATATATTTTACACCTTGATATTTATCATAACGAGTACTTTCCGCATCTTTATATCTTCAAATTCTGCATGCTTTGGAAAAAAAAAATTTTTTTTTTAATAATTATCCAGTATAATTGTCAAATCTAGCCGGATGATATTAATTATGAGCTCTTCTATCATCACGACCGCTTCTATCATAATAAGCATTATCCTCACTACTAGGGCAATGCTTCTACCACAATAGTGTGACTTTATAGTCTTGAGAGAGAAGCTCTTCTATCATATACCACATAATTCGTTACGTTAATGAAATATTTGATGTTAACAGACAGGCGTTAATCATACACCTGTGCCCTGAGGTTAGTGGTGGAACTGTGAGATCCACTTAGTTGCTTGTCGAAAATATTACCGTATGACACGGTGGATGATCCTGATAGGTTATGAAGCCGGCCTTGTAATAGGTTTTCATATTCAGTATCTACCTACATTGCGGAAGACAAGGATCATTGATGTTTACTTAATTAAATAGCAGAACTGGTGGAAAAAGAAACGTTAATTTATTCTTTAATACTAAATAAACCGAACTTCCGACATTGCTTCTGCTATTGCATCTTCTTTTAAACCAATCATTACTATGTGGCTGTGGAAATTAAAATATCACTCAAGACAAGACTATTAATAATCGTAATATTTTGCGAGTCTGTTACATGTATTGTCATTTTTTCTTTTATATTTTTGTTGTTAGCTTGGTAGAACGTGCCCATAATATCATCTTGTTGTTTTCTTTCAAAAAACCAACTACTGCATCTATTACTTCTAACATCCTAAATGGATCATTATTTAAATTTTACAAGTTAATTTATCTCTGGAAAATCTGATGCTTGCATAAAAGTACAGATTTATCAAATAACATCTGTTGGTGACAAACGCATAGTTCTTCACAATAATAATAACAATGAATGACGTGAGCGCCAGCTTACTATATCATACCAGGTTGTAAGTATGCAAAACGGGTCAAGGTCTAATATAATTGCAACATCAGGGAAACAAAGTAGCGTGTTTGCGTCGCCGCTTGGAGAATGGAAATGTTACACGAATTTCCAATGAGATTGCATCTTCGAGAATTTACTTCAACCTTGGGAAGCAATGTTAATTACCCACCCGGCCCAGTATCTCACCTTCGGGTGAATAGAGTGGTAGGTATAATTTTAGTGATGTGCAATTCGATAACGTTAGTAAAAGTCTTGGGATATTTCTGATTTACTGCATCTCTAAGATATTTCATATTTGTTACAACTATCCAATCCTAAAATATTAGGAATTGAATGATGCTCTGTATTTGCGGAAAGAAAGAAAATTATTTGATCACTAATTTTTATAGTAATAGTAAGAAACTATAATTAAATTATAGGTATCATCACGAACAAACCAGAATATTTTAAGCAGCTCAACTTGTAATTCATTGCACCACTTTATTATTAAATCAATTAGTGTCCATGACCTGGAACCACTGCAGAAATAGCACAATATTTTATATGTAGATTTGTACAAGCTTGAGTTTCTGGTTATAGCTCCAAAATTTCTAAAATTACATAATCTAGGATTGTTTTTATCCAAGATCCAAACAAATATTATTGGCTAAGATCATGTAGATCTTTCATTGAAAGCTTCATTAAATGGTCATACAATTTCCAAAACTATGCATTATGTGTGTTTTTAACTGCTTCACAAGCCTACCAAAAATAGTCAATAGTTTCAAATTATAATCATAAAGTTACCAGAAAAATGGACGCCCAGGTTTAACATTCAAAATCTACCATGTCTCTAAAGTTGGTGTGAAATTCTGCAACTAGTTGTCAATCTAAGTTATAATTCTTGGTTTAAATATAGCTGTTTTGCCATTTTTTGACCTGTGATAGTATTAAAATTAATATCACAAATTTCCCTCTATTATTATGTAACAATTATTGTTGTTGTTGTTTTTAAATATAAATAAATATAGTAAAAATAAATAAAGTCAGTAGCTACCATTGTGGAATAAATTTATATTTAATAAATAATAATATTATTAATAAGATAAATTTTGCAAAAGTATTCTTTTGGGACATGTTCTAATTATTTCATATGTTTAAATGTATGAATTTTATACCCACAATCCAGGACCACTCATTAAACAGCAGAAAACTAACAAATTTAACAGCTCATATCTTTGTAAGTAAATATAGTTTTTTACTTGTAAAAAATTTTTTAACATAAGAAATCAACAAAATCAATCCAGTGCAATGTTCAATCTCTATTTCAGGGTTAATTGTTGATTTTTTTGATTTTTTTTAAAAAATGATTTAATGTCTTTTTGGTAATTCTATCTATAAAAAGGAATTTGCAGTTTCACAAAGTTTGTTGTGTTATGATTATACTCTCTATGATCATGAAGCATTATTGTCTTTGTGTCTATTATGCCGAGGTAAAATTGTTATATTTTAAAGAACTATTACCTTTTTGACCAATTAATGAAAGAGCAAACAATTGTTTTTTTGATCAATTATATCTTAGCAAACAATAAACCATCACTTTTTTGGTTAACAAAACTATTAATTTCTTTGATAAATGAAGAACTATTATTTTTCCAATTAATTAATGATTGAGCTGTTGCTTTTTCGATCAATTAATAATAACAGTCAAATGATATGTTACAGGAAGTGTAATTACATATATAAAATAGAAAATTTGACTCGTATAACAAACCAGTTTTTTAAAATATCTCATTATTTTTATAACAAATACAAACATTATTATTAATCAAAAATAAAACTATGACATTATAGCTTTCTAACGAGCTCTCTCCCATATTGATAGAGGCTCTCTGTGTCAAGCTATGTTTATTCAAAAACAGCATTACTTTTTATTTCAAAGCTAAGATTTTTTACCAATATTACCTTTATAAACTTGGTGAGCAGTTGAAAAGATGTAAAATATTGTAAGTTTTCATATAGGTATAGCTTTATGTGGATCATTGTTTAGTGAAAATGGCAAAAAACATATTAAATTTTGATAAAAACAAAGGAAAAGATGGGGCAGGAGATTATCAGGAGTAATGACCAAAAATAGATAATTAATTTCCAAATGCGGTAATTTGGTTGATAAATTTTAATACCAAGTTTTTTCTATTTTATTAATAACCTCTCCTAATTTTTTTCCAAAAGAAGGAATAAGTCCTAGATTGGTGAGCAAAAAAGGGTTAAAATTAAGGTTTGTGGCTAATTTTATTAATAGAATTTCAATGTTGATCACCAAAAAATTTCAGAAAATGCACTTCCCAATTGTTTAATATGACACATTGTTCAACTAATAATAATATTATTATGTTGATGTTTTAAAATACTCATGTTACTGTGGCTTTTAAAGACAATCCTAATGCTAAATTGGGAAGGTGCAATGTTTAAATATATATTACATATGTAAAAGGAAAATCTTGTCATCTCAACTGACCCTTTTAACTTCAACTCTCTAATTATTACCTTTACTGTTATCTTTACTATTATTTGTTTCAAAACACATATATTGATTGCTATCTTTATATTTTATAATATCAAAAATATCACTATCATTATCATCATCATCTTATTTTCTCATTTATTACCAAAAATGACTTCAATTTTTACTGCCTTCTGTTACATTTTGAATTGCAGGTCTATCAATGGAACTGCTACATACAGGAGTGACAAATTTATAGAGACATCATTTTCAAAGGATTTCTCAACCCTGACAAGTATAAGCAAAATAATTGTGCAAAAGGAAATTTACCATTTTGAAATTGATGGCAAAAGTGCATCAAGACAACAATGTCCTCTCCAAAATGCATTTGCATTGATGGTTCACAAAACTCAAGGTTTAACCTTACCACACATAATGCTAAATGTTGACAAAAACATGTCTGCAGAAGGTCAAGTATACATTGTGATGCGCTGAGCCACTTTTCTGGATAAGTTGCACATCTTGGGATTTGACTATTCCCAGCTAAAAGTCTCTAGAGCACCTTAGAAAAATATAAAAGATTGGAAGTTGTGAATAACAATGGGTTGCAATCATTATAAATAATAACATAACAACAATAATAACAAATGTTATAAATAATAATACTGACAACAGCAACAATGATAATGGTTGCCTGTTTCCCCTCCTTGATGATTGTGTAAAAAAAAAACTTATTTATTTAAAATAAAATTGAATTCGACCAATGAAATTTAAGATGGGATGTGTCTGTGAAATGTGAACTTGATATGTTAACATTGATGTGGCTCACATCAACTGATCCCTTCTCTTCTAAAACTTGTTTTTTTATGTATGGTGTGCTGCATCTAAAGACATCAAAAAAAATTGCAAATCTTTAAACCCTGATAACTTTAGAAATATTTGTTGGCCCATAAAAAACTCTCTATTTTTGCAATCTTTGGAGCATAAACAACAATGTAATAGAGATTTTTTAAAGTTAATTAGTAAAATAAAGAGTTATAGGGGTTTAAAATTAAGTAATGTTTTAAAAAATTCGGCACGCCTATCAAACTAATTTGACCAATCAGAAAACTAACTTTTGTCACGTGATGCATGTAACAATTTTTTCTTAATCATTCAACATTCAATGATAATACACCTACATCCATTAACATAAATTCTGGCAATTTTCTAATGAGATTTATATTATTTTTTTTTGCTGTAAATATTACAGCTTTTCCTGAAAGTCCTAATAGTTGGCTTGGTCTAAAGACCTCCTAAATTTTGGGCAAATTTTAAAAGTATAGAAGTCATTTTCTGTCTTATTTTTTAAAAAATACTCTATTAGTTGATAGAATATGTATTTAGTTTTAATGTAATATAGAGAGTTTCTAAAATTATTTGTTGTAGAGTTCTATTCTTTTTTAAAACATGTACTTTACTATGCTCATGAGAAATTTGAGCGCTAGGATCATTGCTAAATTTAGATTAGTTTTTGATTATCGTTACTAAATTTCGACTAACACTCAACCATCATATCTAAATTTGGCAGTAAGAAAAATAATTTTTAGCCAAAATCACGTGAAACCCTTTTTTAGAATCACGAAATCGCATTTTTTTGAAATTTGAGCGCGTGGCGCAGTAACAGGAGATCTTTAGACCGAGCCAACCATATGACATCTTCTAGCAAACCTTCCATTTTACAAAGTGAAACCGAGTTCAATGCCAGAGGAACAGTTCTCTCTAATTCTTTAAATAAATAATTACAATTTTTTCTAGTATACTCTTTAGTTACTTCCCAAAAAACTTTCTATATAATTTAATTCACAATGATACTTCGGATAAAAGTTAAATATTTTTTTATTCTTAATCAGGAAGGATCATCATTAAAATTTTCGGTAAATGGCGCAGCATTTGATGTCTTTAGATGTGGCGTGCATATTAAAAATAGAGTGATCAACACATATTTTATGCGACATGCTTGCGTGCCGATTGAATTTTTAATGCGGTTCCTAAACTGTAATGTACACGAGTGAGAGAAAATATCACGTAAAAACAGTTTTGACCAATGAAAGAAAAATAGTTTTAAAATCAAAAATTTGGCTTTCATTGATTTCTAAATAAATTGTTTGGTGTAATTATTTTGAATTGGTTATTCTGAGGAATATATAATCATTTTTGGGCCATTGTAACATAATAGATAAATGGTAAAAATAACGAATTGTGTGTATTGCACCTTGAGCAACAATCATTGAATTATTCTTTTTAACTCTCACGTTTGGTGGCAAGTTGTTATTTAAAAATAAAACTATGCAATGGTCATCTATTGGTAACCTTAAAAAACTAGATTTTTTATAATTAGGTTTTAATAAGGTGTGATTGCAGATTATTCTAGATGTAATTTCCATCTATGGTATACGCATGAAAATTTTCAATTTAACTTTTTTTTTTTATTCTTGTATATATATTTAAAAAAAAAAATTTTTTTAATTTTTAAAAAAGAAAATGTCAACGCAAAATAAAACGTTAGTAAAGGATTGATTACTTTTGTTCATAATAAATTTGAGTATTTTGAGTATTTGTTAAAATGCCATTCGTTTACATTTATATCTATCCTCCATGTAAATAAATAACAAACCCATAGACGTAAACGTAAGTGGGATCTTGATGATCAAGGAAAAGAAGCGCCACCCTCTTCTTCTACTACTACTAGTGCACCCACACCTAAATCAATCAAAATTGAAACTAGTAGTGACGCTTCTGGCTCTACTGCACCATCGCCGACTCATTCTAATACTTCTGAAAGCGTTGATCCAAATATTGCTGCTGGTTAGTCATCAAGACAAAATTTTTATTATTATTATTTACACATTGACACACCTTTTGTATTAATTTTCTTCCCTTCCCCAATTAAATAAAACTTGTTTAGCTGTAGCTGTTGCAAAAATTAATGCGATGCTCGCTGCTAAAGGTATTCAAGTTCCTAATAAACCTGTGGCTGTTGCATCAACAAGAGCAGAGGCCTCAGAAAATGGTGCATCCGAGGTAATTATTAATATGATTTTATATTTTGATGCCACTTGTAAAAATTAAAAAGGAGAATCTTGTTGATACATTTTATTTATTTTATTTTATTTTTTTCATAAATAAATTGTAATAAAAAAGGAACCAAAACACTTAAAGTCTACAATTAAAGAGTCTGACATGGAGTTTACACAAGATATTACAATTAATGATTGTAAAAATAGATACCTTTTAACAAAAGGAGCTACTCAACAAATGGTAATATGTCACGAATTATCTTGGTTTGTTTAATTTGTTTTCTAATCATCGTCATCATAATTGATTTTCTAAACATGGTAGATTCAAAAAGAAACTGGAGCAGGTTGATACTTTATTGGTTTATTTTATTCGTTAATTTTATATTTGGGAATGAAGTTATATTATTTTTAACAATAATAACTTTACATATGTGTACAGACGTGACAACAAGAGGAAAATATTATCCTGAAAAAAGTCTTGTAACTGATAAAGATCCTCCGCTTTATTTGCATGTGACAGCACCCAGTAAAGAATCATTAGACGCTGCAGTTAAGAAAATTGATGAATTGATGGAACAATATTTTGCTCCTGCTCCACAAACTTCAACTCCACGTCCATCAGCTTCTCACATAGCGGGGGTAAATTTTATTATTATTTTAATAACGATTATACTTTTTCAAATAAATAAATTTCATTTATTTTATTTTATATTTAATATAATTTAGCGGCAATTTGTTCAAGATAAGGTATTTGTGGGAATAGAACCTGACCGCACATTTAATGCGAGAGCAAAAATCGTTGGACCACAAGGAGCTTACGTTAAACACATTCAAGCAGAAACTAGTGCAAAAGTACAATTGAAAGGTCGAGGTTCTGGTTATGTTGAGCCTACATCGGGAACAGAAGCTTTTGAACCACTTCATATTCATATCACGTGAGTCTCATTATATTATATTTTATTCCTCGTTTAATTATTTACGTAACTTAATGTAAATCTATATTGTCTATTTTATTTAGATGCTGGAGTCAGGAAGGACTTGAGAAGGCAAAAAAATTATGTGAAGATCTTATTAGTACAGTAAAGTCAGAATGGGATAAACATAAAGCACAACAAGCTACATACCCTACTTATGGAAGATCACCGTATCCTCGTCCTCCAGCTTATGGCCTACCACCAACTTTACCAGGGGTATTTGTCAAGTTTTATTTTATATATATGTATATATATTTATCACAACAATAGTAATGATAACGATAATGATAATGAATTATAGGGCTATCCACCACCACCAGCTAACCCACCACTACCAAGTGGACCAGCTCCACCGCCACCACCACCTTTACCAAGTAGCAACCCGCCACCACCACCACCAACACCACCACCTCCTCCTTCGCTTCCACCATCCTCGTCATCAGCTGCTTCTTCCTTAGCTTCACCAACTTCCACTGCTGCATCTCAACCGCCTCTTCCATCTTATCCACCTGCGACTCCTTCATCACAAATATCTTCTACACCACCTCAACCAAATTCTTCAACAAAACCTTCTGCTGCTACTACTGCTACTAATAACAATAATATTGCATATAATAGTAGTAATTCATCGAATTTATATTCAACTACATCAAATGCTTATGGTCAATATCCAGCAGCGAATGCTCAAAGTGCTAATGCAAATGCCACCGCGTATAATCCTTACAATCCATACAATCAGTCCAGATACTATCAATATCCCCAATACAATTATTATTCACAAACCAATTCAACACAAGCAACCGACTATTCTAATTATTATTATGGATATTCAGGATATCCAGCTACTACTACTGCTGCTGCTACAGGATATCAAGCCAATACTGCAGCATATCCTACACAAACAACAGCAACAGCAGCGACAACAGCAACAACAGCAGCAGCCACCGCAACTACATCACCAACAACTGTAAGCTCTGCGGCAACTACATCACCTTATTCAACTGCTACTGCCACCACTGCCACTGGTACAGCAAATACTTCATCATCATCAGCTTACAATGCTAACGCAACAAGTTCTGCTGCATCTACATCATCATCTTCATATGAAGATAAAAAACAACCTACATCTTATCATGCAGTTCCACCACCAGACTTCTTATGAAAATGAGGTTAGTAAATATCGGTGAAGTTTTATTTAAAATTTCTTTTTTTATTTTTTTTTTAAATAAAATTTTATAATATATATATATTTAAATAGTAAAATTAATTTTATTTTCTAACAAAGTGAAACAATATATATTTGTGTAAAAACGGTGCGCAATTGCGCACACTACTTACATAAAAGTTTTATTTTTCTTTAACTCCAAACTTATAAATTACAAAAATTATTTTAGAGGCGAATCATTATTGGGATATTTAAAAACTTGGAATTTTCTTTAGCAACTAAAGCATATCTAAGAAACAAAGTGAATAAGAAGATATATATATATATATTAATTGATCGTTGTTTGATATCTCTCTTTCACTCTGGATCGACAATAATCGTATAAATTTTTTCTTTTCAGTTATATATATATATTATATTATAATTCTGTTATATTTTGTTATAAAATCAGAGGAAAAAAAACTAAAAATTTCTTTAACAATTTAAGTTTAGACATAAAGCAAAATTGAAGCTAGATAACACATCCTGATTAATAAATGTCATCATTAAAATAGTTATATATATATTTCAATAAATAATAATAATAATTCACAAGGCTAGTCTTCTTTATTTGGTGATATAATAATATTCTCAATATATTGCATAAAAAATTTAATTGTTTTTTTTTATTAATTTTAGATAAATAAAAAAGATTTATTACTATTTATTATTTTTATTTAATATTTTTTTTTTTAAAAAAACGGACTAATATTGATAAATAGCTATTCAAAACTTGGATTTTTTATCATCAATATTATAATTTATTTGGAATGAATCGATTGGTTAGTGGTTAAATGTAGTTGTTTTATCACTAGATTGTATGAAACAAAAAATATCTAATAAAATATTAAAGATCAATTTATTATATATCCTTGTATATATGTTTATGTCAAATTGTTTTTTATTTATAAAATATTGATTCAAAATAATAACAATTTCTCGCTGGGCCCCGAAATCAAACCGAATTAATGGTCGATCAAAATGATATTATTATTAATAGAAAATAGATGATCCGTAGTAGTGGAAGTAAACATAGATGTTTTCATTTATTCATTTCATTTACTTTTCAATTTTGGAAATTTTATTAAAGTCAGTGACAAAATTAAACCCTGAATTTTCGAGTTGAATTTGATCAATTTTGGTTTTGGCGTAACTGATTTTTTTATCCCTAATAATAACAACAAGTAAATCAAAGTAAATCAACAGATCTTTCTTTATATTATTAATGGTCTATTGTTTTTGGCTAAATGTTTGTCGTACCTTGATTTTTTACGCCAAATATTCTTTCTTCTTCACCCTTTAAAGGTGAATAATAATTTTCTACTCCTCTCTCTGTTCTTTTTTTGAATTTATATACTTTGTATATAATTTTTTTACCTTTTCATATATATAATATTTTTTTAACGTTTTTATTATTGAAATGTTGACAAAAAATCTTATCACCACCGTAATTTTGTTTTTGGCAGCATTTCCCATACAAAATCTTGCAATACCTTATAATAATGAAGAGACCGCAATTGTACCATTATTGTCTTCTGTGAATGCTCAGGTTATACCTGATCAATACATCGTAGTTCTTAAAGATAAGCTTGATAAAAACACAGTTGACTATCATCATAACTGCGTGCACTCTGCCATCGCTGACGAACAACAAAACATAACAAAAAGAGGTCTTTCGGATGAATTTGTCTCTGGAGTTCGTCATGTCTATTACTTGAATGGTTTTAAAGGCTACTCTGGTAAATTCAGTAACGAAGTCCTCAATCTAATTAGAAACAGCAAAGAGGTAAATAAATACTTTTTTTGTTTTTTTCCTTTACAAAAAAATTTATTATTATATATATATATATATATATATATATATATATTAATATATATCATGCGCATAATTAATGATGATTAAAATAAAATCAGGTTGCATACGTTGAGAAAGATCAAGTTGTATACGCTAATGAACTTCAAAGAAATGCTCCCTGGGGTTTAGCTCGTATATCACACCGCTCTGGATTAACCTTCAGTAGCTTTAACAAATATATCTACGATGAAAGTGCCGGTGAAGGTACAACTGTTTACATTATTGACACTGGAATCAACATTTATCATGTTGATTTCGAAGGTAGAGCCGTATGGGGTGTCACTGTTCCTGACAACGACCAAGACATTGACGGAAACGGTCACGGTATGTATTACATGTTATATTTATAATCATAAATCTAGATATATAAAAAATATATATATATATAATTTTTTTTCAATGTATTCATTTATTATTTTATCTTTAAAAGGTACACATGTGGCCGGTACAGTTGCTGGTAAACGATATGGTGTCTCGAAGAAGGCAAAGGTGGTCGCAATTAAAGTTTTGCGTTCAAATGGTTCAGGTACAATGTCTGATGTTATTAAAGGCGTAGAGTATGCTGTAGAGTTCCATCTTGCTGAACGTGAAAAAGCTCGTAAAAGAGGAGTTCCTTACAAAGGCGCAGGAGCTAACATGAGCTTAGGTGGTGGTAGAAGTAGAACTTTGGATAATGTTGTCGATTCCGTAAGTTGATTGATTTTATTTTACTTTTCTTTTTTGAATGAATCTAACCAAAATAATAAATAATAAACAGGCTGTAGATCATGGTCTTATTTTTGCTGTGGCTGCCGGTAATGATAACGGTGACGCTTGTAATGCCTCACCTGCTGCCTCAGAAAAAGCAATCACTGTTGCCGCTTCAACAATTGAAGATGAGCGTGCATGGTTCTCAAATTATGGCACATGTGTCGATGTGTTCGCTCCCGTAAGTTTCAAAGATAATATTTATTATATTTATTATACATTTATATTATATATTGTGAATAAATTTAATCAAATTAACCATCATTTATTATTCTTTGTTATTCTTTATCACATATATATATATATGTATATATAGGGCAAAGATATCACATCAGCCTGGATTGGTTCAAGAACAGCTACAAACACAATCTCGGGTACTTCAATGGCCTCGCCCCATGTGGCTGGGTTAATTGCATACTTCATGGGTCTTGAACCAGACTGTCAATCAGAATTTTATACTCAATCTCTCTCACCAAATAAGATTAAGGATGACATTATTAAATTGTCAACGAAAAACGTGTTGAGCAAGGTTCCTGCCAACACTAAAAATCTTTTAGTTTTTAATAACTATTCTTGAATAATCGATTAATTAATCGATATTCGTAACATTTATTTTTTTTAAATAATAGTCTTAATTAATTTTTTTACTAAGACAAACTTTTTTTGCTTTTACTTTTTACTTTTTTTGAAAAAAAACAATAAATAATTAAAAAAAAATTAAAATGTTTTAATTTATTATTATTATTATTGTTTTTTTTTGAAACAATTAACAAAAGAACCATATATAATAATTAAATTATATTTAATTTTTTTAAATTACCCATAATTTCAGATGAAGTTGCTTCAGGATTTGCAAGTGATATTTCCATCATCATGTTTGTCTTAAAAAATTTTTTTAAAGAAAATTAATTACTATTAATGTGTATAATACAAATCAATCAAAAATTTTAGAAAAAATGAAAATACATACCATAGTCAACACAGGTATAATCAATGGATTTAAAGTATAAAATGGATCAGGTCCTAATTGACTTACTGTTGGAATCGTAATACTATCTTTTTCCAAACTAAACTCTTTATAACCGTCATTGTTATATGTGCCGTCACCACCAAATTGATTGAAGTAATCAGTATAGAGTGTATTATAACCTATTGTAGATTCTTCTGCTAGATAAACTTGATACTTGACCAATAATTGATTGAAATTTTCATTATTTTCCATATTATTAAATGCATTCTCATAATTATCTAATAATTTCAATTTATTTAGATATTTATCTGTAATAATAGGTGGTTTCTGAAACACATGTCTTGCAGCTTGGGCCTGCTCCAAAAAATCAGATGTTAAGGATGATGTAGATAAAAATTCTCTTGTTAATTTTGTTATAGAAATTTTTTTGGTTATAGTTTTAGTTGTTTTAATTTTATTCGATGGTGATGTTGTCATTTTTGTTGTTGATGATGGTGTTGGTGTTGGTGATGATGATGATGATGATGATGTTTTCTTTTTTTTTTTAGAATTATTGGATTTTGATTTCTTGGTCGACAAAGTTTCCCATTTTGAAGTTGATATGGTGACTTCAAGTGCACCCTGTGATTCAATTAGATTTTTTAAAATGTTTTCAATGGATCCATATGCTTTAATCAAATCAAATGCTCTTACAGGACCTATACCAGGTATGGTGTTAGAAAAATCAGTGCCACATAGAATGCAAAGATCTATAAATTGACTTTGAGAAAGTCCTAATGATTCTCTTGCTTTTTTTGGAGAAATTTCAATAATAGGTTTTGACTTGCTAAAAAGATTTCTTAGCAAGATTCCATCACCGTACAATGTTGTATCCATATCTTCAGATACCGTTGCATTTGCATATCCCGATGCCGCTAATGAAGCACATAATGACTCTGCTTCACAGTCATTAGTCACTATACAAGGAAATCCCCATGTCTCTAGAAATTCAATACAATCTTCATACATTTCCCATGAAACATACATTGCTCGATTTTCAAGTGTCACCGCCATGTTATGACTTTCAGCATGTACATTTTCCACTTCGTCTATAAATGATAATTTGTTACTATTATTGTTATCATCATCATCAACATTGTCTTTAATTTTTTTATCATCAGTAAGAAAACTATCCAATAATTTTTGTTCCATTTGTCCTATGATCTGTTGAGGTCTAGAATAAAGCCTTTCATCATTTGTTAATAGTGCACTATCCAGTAATGTTGATTTCACTATTTCTTCCACATTCTCCTTCAAAAGGATTTCACCAGATGAAGGCACAAAATCTGGATGTCGTTCTTTAAAAGTTTTCTCATTATCTATTTTCGACATCATTTCTAAAATATTAGTATTTATTGTTGGTGTTATTATTGGATCTAAATATGGCGACGGTGCCTCTAATGTTGGTGGTGATAGTTCTAGTGATGATGGTGGTGTTTCTAACAATGGAGATTCTATTAGTGATGCTGGTGGCGGCGACGATAATAATTCTGTTGTTGTTTTTATTGGTGATGGTTTAGCTAGATCTGATTGTGAGGTTGGTAAAGGTGGAATGGGAATATCATCCTGTAAAGGGGATGCATGAATCTCTTGATCTGATTTTAACTCGACGGGTTTTATTTCATCGGATTTGATTGTCTCGGTTTGTAAAACAATCTGATCTGATTCAAGTTCAACAGATTTCTTGGTAGGTTTACTTATTTCTTCAATGGTTGGAGCTGATAATGATGATTGAATATCAGCCGATTCATATCCATTAAACATCTCATCAAGTATCTTATCAAGTTTTGTTTTGTCATCTTCTTTTTCTTTTTCTTGAGGTGGTATAGCAGGTTTGATAATATCTTGAGGTAGTGGTGGTGGTGCTTGATGATAATCAATTTGTTTTGTTGATATTATATCAATATCACTAGCAGAATCTACTGCATGTCTCTCTTTGGGAGAAGGATCAATGGCTTTTGTAGTGGTTGTGGTTGTTGTTGTGGTTGTTGTTGTTGTTGTTGTTGTTGTGGTGGTTGTTGTTGGTTTAATAAATAATTGTTCAAAAGCATTTTTGACTCCAGTATTTATATATTCCGAATTAACATCGTTTAAATTCTTCATCTTTTCATGAACATCTTTCCATTTTGCCAATCGATTTACTCTTATTTTTTCAAATTTAAGATTATCAATTGCCTTGTTGTAAACTTCCCTACGTCTCATGATTTCTCTTCTTTTTTCTTTGATTCTAAATTTTCCATCAAATACAAATATAGGTTTAATATTATGTTGTTTTAAAAATATTGTAAGGTTATAAAAACCAAGTATATGAGGATGCGGATGTACTGTTATAGGTTGATAGTCCTGTTCTGTGGTTGCAAAATAAATACTGTTAGAATCAAATATTTTACGATAACCATGCACAAATCTTTTCAGAAACATACTGGCATCTAATGCCAATACTTGATCTTTATATTCTAAAATTGATTTGTTACATATAGAATCTGGAGCATTCTTTTTTAGAAAGTTTGTTAAATCTTTGACGCCCATTTTTTTATTTTTTTATTTTTAATTTTTATTATTCAGATAATCAATCATATACATGTTGTATAAAATAATTCTATTTTGGTTCAAGTGCACATGGACATTTAACAAATTAGATCGTGTTGGACATGGATAGAACCCTTGAATTGTATTACCTTGATATTACCGAGTTGATGGGGTATCCCAATTGTTCTGAAATATTTGTTGTTGTCCTTATTTTTTTTCATATTATTGATTTAATAATGTTGTACTTTTTAATTTATTGGTTATAATTCCAATTGGTATTAGTATTAGTATTGGTTACGGGTTTTCCAATGTGTCTCTCTGATGAATGAGTTACATGATGATGTGAGTTTTATGATGAAGTTGTGGGTGTTATTGCTAAAAACATTATTGAATTTGAATTGGGACAATTGAAAGTCCCTCTTTGACACCCATTTCAAACGTGTAAAATACAATATATTCATCTTTAGATATAATATGGGGCATACTGCAACAAAACCACCAAGAATTTCGGGGATCAAAATTTAGTCATTTGTAATGTGATCATAATTGGGGCATGCTTGCAACAAAATCAGACAAAGTGAAGGGAATTAAAATGATCTTTAACTGATAGTAAATATCAGATAATAAATTTTATTTATTTCCTAACATACATAAATTCTTAACATTTTGACAATTATTATTTTAAAAACAACAGCTACTTTTTAGTCAATTTTTGTTTTTTAGGAGTATTGTGAGTTTTCATATTAAAAGATATTCTTCTTTCATCATTAATGTTATCACTATCATCACTATAATCCTCTACTTGATTATTTTTTGGATTAAATGATATAATGTCATCATTGGTATCATTTAGAGATGGGAACCGCAATTAGCCGCAATTCAATTTTCATATGCCGCAACCGCAACCACAATTCAATTTTTGTATGCCGCAATTAGTTGCAACTAATTGAGGAACCATCTTTAGTATCATTGTCATTATCTTCTGCTTGACTAGTTTGCTCTGATGATATAAAAGCTCCTAGTATCCTAAGGTTCTTTTATTTTTTTTGATCAGATCTTTTAATGAATTAAGTTGTTCAAAAAAATAAATAAAATCTTTAACATCAATTTCATCCTTTATTAATGGCAGTCCAATTTCCATAATTTTTCTCATTCCAAAAAGTGGGGGATAATTCCCTTCTACATCTAACAACAGGCCTATTTTTTAAAAAAAGAACTTATAATTTGATATATAGAATTAAGACTTTTTATCAATGAATGAATTAAACTATACTCACCATGCAAATGTAATGAAAATAAAGTTACACATCAATGATACTTATTATATTTAGAGATGGGAACCGCAATTAGCCGCAATTCAATTCTCATATGCCACAACCACAACCGCAATTCAATTTTTGTATGCCACAATTAGTTGCAACTAATTGAGGAACCATCTTTAATTATATTATATTTTTTATCAGGTGAAATAGAATATAATTTCTTATAAATATAATTAAACAAATCTTTACAATATTTTCCTAATCGTAATTTATCTTCTCTGATATGTTTATGGTTTATATTAAAAGGCCCATTGGAAATTTCAATATATAGTGTTTCAAAATTTAATTCTTCAATGCCACTTTCTAGTACCCAAAGAACATCTGGACTATACATGTAGCCCAAATTGGTTTGGTGATTTTGATGGTAGAGAGATTTAATTATGACACTCACTATTAAAAACATAAGTGTAACACCCCTTTACTACATGTGTAACCACTTTATGACAGTCAGTGTCAAAATACTTTGGGCTGCATGTATAATCTGGAAATCTTCTTGGACCAAGCAAATTATTTCTATTTTTGGTTGCAGTGCTCTCAACATTGAACCTATCATTATTCAATATATTCATCAAATCAGAATCAACTTAAACTTTTGTTACAAATAAACATTTTACTAACCAGGATGTTTCAATATTCAGCAAGTCATCTTTTAAAAAATTTACTAAATACGTAGCAAATTCATGTGTATATGTTGGTTCTGTAATTGATTTTTTCTTCTGGTATTTTTTCAAATCCCAAATATTTTCTCTAAAATTTTTTAGATGTAATTGTTAAAAATCACAGGAGTACAATATTGATAAAAAAATGTTATATTTTTAAAATACCCACATGGTACTAAGAAATTTTTTTACTGTTGACAATAGTTTTGAATCATCATGTGTATAATATTTTGGATTTTTTTTGTCACAATGTTCAAAGAAATTAACCAGATACTGTTTGTAATGTTGTGGAATCTGGTAAATTGTTTCTAATTGAAAAAGTTTGTCCCAAAGTTGAGCTTCTTTGCAACAGTTTGTTTATTTTCCTCAATCTCATATTTTTCTATGATACCAGACAATATCAGTTCATAGCCAGTAAAATTTTTGATATTGTCACCAATTAAATTTGGGAGAGCGTATTTTTAATTGGTGATAACAATTATTTTTATTTTTGCATGAATCAGAATGAATAGGGTTAACCTTATCACGCATAACGTTAAACATTGATGAAAACACGTTCGCAGAAGGTTAAGTCTACGTTGCGATGAGCTGAGCCGCTTAAGTTATACATCCATCCTGGGCCCAGCTAAAGATCTCTAGAGGTTGTGTTGCAATCGTTATAAGTATTAATACCAATAACAACAACAACAATAATAGTCGCTTGTCCCCCCTTCCTTGATGATTGTGTAAAAAAAAGCATGAATTTCTTTAATATTAAACAATCGTTATAAATGATAATACCAGCAACAACAACAACAACAACAATCACTTTGTTCTTTTCCCTCCTTGATGATCGTGTAAAAAAAACAATGTATTTCTTCAATAAATAATAATAATAAGTTTGTTAAAAGTTGAACTCACCCGATGAAATTTAAGATGGATATGAGACATCAAAAAAAAAAAAAGATTGTAACCATTAATATGGCTCACATCAACCAATCAAATTATTTGAATAAACTTCAATGTAATTCGAATATATACACAAATTCATAATAGCCTTTTTGAATAGGTGCGCTAAATCGAACAGGTCAATCTAAAACTTGAATTTTCAAATTCGGGCCGAGTTCAAAAAAATAGGGATTTAAATTGTTTTTAGATAATGGATTGCATAAATAAAATTAAAAATATAGAATTAGTCATTTGTTACCTAAAAAAAATCAAACTCGCGTCATCGAGCCTATCATTTCTTTGATCGAGCTCGGCTTGTTCGGTGCTTTAGTCACGAATAAGGTTTCTGGTTCAAATTATCTTCGAAAAAAAAGTAGCTTTAGCAATAGTTTGAGTTTCTCAATATTCTTTATAAGAATAAACATGAAAAAAAAATTTTCATCCAATTTCGACTATATCAAACTGAGCCACTATAAAACTGATTTTCGCTTTATGACGACCCAAATTTGGTTAACCAAATCATGTTTAATAAAAATGCAACTTTCAAAGCCGAATATTTATGAAAACCAGTTGATGATTATAAACTGGTCTTAAAATTCGTCTTATAATGATAAAATTCGGTTTACTTCACACTATCAATCGCCAAAATTTTCACAAATCAAATTTATTATTTTATTTCATAAACCGAATTTTGATAAGCCGATCCTATTTTTGTGATTCCCAAAAGTTCGGCTTATCGAGGTTTGACTGTACTAACTATTAATAAAAGTTAGTTTGGGCCTATAAAAATTAATTCTTGCGTAAATGTTTCGGTTGTTAACACTATATGTGGGATGGTAATTGCCTAATTACCGTAAGTATGTACTACGTAATTATCGTAATTAATTACCATTTTCCTCTTTAAAAACGTAACAGGTAATTACGAAATTAATTACCGTATTACGGGTGACACAGGTGGCGAAATTAATTATGAATAACAACGAATTAATTATTGGAAATATCATAGTACAAGTCACTCCCGTTATAACAACACTCTCCGTACAAAAAATGTCAGTATGTCGAGAATGTCATTATAACGGGAGTTCATATAGAAGTCATATTACTACCCTTAAGGATAGAGTGTAGTCATGTGATTTTATATGATGATCGGTGAAGATAAATAACTCCCGAACCTCTTTTAAATCACTTGTTTCATACGCAGATACACCAAAAACTAGTTTTCATGAGACGAAAATTAACACACCTATACTCATCAAAAATTTTCATATGACTTCTAACTCTATCTAGTCCACCAATTTTAAAAAATTTTAAAAAGTAAATGGTGCAAATGATAGGTTAACTGATTCTCTTTAAATTCCACAGATTAAATTTTTTAATTACCTAATTTTTTGGGGAGCTGATGGCGTTTAAAAGTATATAGTCAATTTTATTAATAAATGTCCAAATTCGGATGACAATCACTACCAAATAGTGTATATTTTTATCATGTGAAAATTTATGGCTAAATGATTTAGGGATGGGGCGGTCTCTTCATATGGTCCATTATTTGTTCATTATGTTCAAATGGCTGAGCTGCTAAATAGAATTGGTCAAAAAACTGCTTCAAGCTTGGTTCTATTTCTTGGAGCGATCTTTGTATTTCATCAAAATCGTATATAGCACCTTGATGGCTCTAGTGAAATCAATCTTTTCATTTACCTCTTCCTCTTCCCCTTCCACATCTGTAGTTTTTACTCTCCTAGGTTCTCTTTTTAAAGGATTTTCTGCAAAATTCATATAACAAATGTTACATAAAACATGTTACCTTCACTAAGTTGTTGTTCTCAGCTTCTTTCCATTTATTGCCTTTTGTTGACAAAATTTAGCTGATTCAGTGGTTTTACATTCTGTGCAATGTTTAATTTCACACAATTTTTCTTTGAGCAAATCGTATTATGAAAGTTGTGGGATTCGAAGGGATTCAAAAGATATGATAACAACAAATATATATAACAATAATGTTATTACACTGATATTTTTAATCTATATACTATATCATATATAGTAAAATTCATGTTACAAAATATATCATATGGCAAAATGTGTCAATCATTTGAAACCACAACATGATTTAATGTTAAACGCCTTTAATCCATTTAATATAACAACAAATATAATTTATTCAGATATAATGACTGTTTGTTATTACAATTTATCATTACAAAATAGATATATTGCGTTGTGGTTGTCCAATTTTAATGATATTTTACTAATTTATTACTTTCTCCATGATCTAATTTTATTATTTCAGGAATAATTGATGGTGCTATTATATACAGTTGACAAATCAATAATAAAGTAATACTTCTCTTATTTTTATGTTTTACAAATCATATAAGCCACATAAATATTTGATATGTCCAAGCTTTTACAGAATCTTGAGCTTAGGCAAATGAATTAATGAATAAGAGCCAACAAGTGAGTGGGTGAGATCCTTAACCTTCACCCATAAATTACCAATCTAACTTTATTGTTGGATAAATTGTGAATTAAAAAAATAATAATACATTGCAAATATATAAGATATATATATAGATAATGGAAGCCTGTATGAATAATTACTTGAATATCTAACCATTCCAAAAAACGTTTCTTACTAAATTTTTTGCTCATGTAAAGAGTTTGTGGTTGAGGTTAAAAGCTAGTAATGATTCATACCAAGATAGTCTCATTTCTATTTATTACTACACATATATATATATATATATATAATATAAAAATGAAATATTATTTAGTATAACTTTTTCTTATAAATTTCTAAATTTTTTTTTATAAATCGATAGTTATTAAGGTTAACTTGAAGATTATTCATTTAATTTAACAAAAACATATAGTAGAGGACAAGAATTCGTAACTTTACTTGTAGAATTCGTGGCATATGTTGAACTTTATTAACAAAATTTATCAAAAGCACACCATCCAATAGCCTTAATCCTAGAGAGTATATATACAAAATTTTGTCAAGAAGTTGTTTCAATTTTTTTTTGCCAATATGATGTGCTGTGTAACTGAACTCTACCCTTAAAAAATTTTAATTGGTGCTCACTGCGTCTCTATATATAGTTCTTTTGATTTTTTTTTTGTGTAATGTTGTGTCAACACGTCCAACATTTATTATTTTGTTGCTTATTATTCGCGTAAATAGCCATTTAATATACAAATCCAAAAAATGAACTCATACCGAAAAAAACTTATTGAATCTTTAATTATTAATTACTGGAATCAAAAGATGATTTCTAAAAACACAGGGTTTTACAATTGTCTTCAACAAATTGGCACGAAGATTAATTTGACTTCAGATGATAAGTGGGAAGTTCATAGACTTTACTATAGTACACTTTCAACTCTTAGTGAAGAAAGCTCAATCAGCCAAGCAGTGAGAAAAAAGATGGAAGCCGAGAAAAAAGATTTTATGGTATGCATATATGCAAGGGAGGCAAAGTGAGGCAAATGAAACAAGTTGCAAACAAGGAGAATCATATAGAACCACTTTAGACAGCCATATGCAAAAGGAAAAGATGTATTTAAGCTCCCTTCATCTCACGCAATTGCAGGAGGAAGATACGAATGAAATTGCAGAGGAAAAGGATGAAACCACAGATGAATATGCCTGCATTGAGAATGAAGTGTTTGATGTGGAAAATAACAAAGGTGATGATGATTCTACCACACATAACCAAGCACTTGTTCCAAATGAAGACATCCAATTTGTTGAAAGAGATGATCTGGATGCCATATATCAAACTTGACATTGGATATTATCTAGTGGTACAGATGTGGGTCAAATTTTGTCTGAATACAGGCAAAAAATTCCATAGTCACAAAAGTGTATTGTGTGAGTTAGCTTTTTTACTACCGACTGTGTTTAAAATCCAAATATTCATGACAACTATTGTTTTCCTTATATAGCCCCATCTACTGGGGAATCCTCGATTTGACAGGATCACACCCAAAAGACTGGGCCGAAATGATAAAAAGCTTTGAAGATGAAATAGAATTTAACAAAGAAGATATACCTGATGTTTTATATCTGTTTTTTGATGAAGTTGAACTGGTAATTAATGACAGTCAATATACTCTTACATTTAAGATTTGGACTCATTAATTCATTCATTTTAGATAATTAGGAGTAATGAAAGGAGCGAAGATATTATCACAGAAATTGAAAACATCTCCCCATAGAAAATGGAAACAAAGCATAATATCATTCTTAACCCTAAAGACAAAATTATGTTAATGAAATTCAAGAGAGCCACTCTTGTTTAGTAAGTGAAGCATACTACAAATATTTGTCTTGGGAAAAATTTTGTAATCTGAATTTCTTCAACTATATTTATAATTTCATAATGAAGAGAATTTGGCTTACATTGATTTGCTGGTATCTGAGTCTGCTTTTGATAATTTGTTCACTAACATGCTTACAAGAAGATCTCTTGATGAAAATGAATTGAAAATGGATATGTGAATGATCATGTTTGATTTTTAATATATCAAGAAATTATAACCAGTGGCTATTTATGTAATTAACATACATACATGTATTTCTTTAGAGGGGAAATTTGTTCTTGGGCTTCATCTCAAAGACGTAATGAAGGTTGTTTGATAATTCTTCATGCCCAAGTTGGCCAAAAATGTGATTTCCGAGGGACATTAAAAAACAGTGTTACCAAATTAGAAGCATTATTAGGTCTCCGAAGTGGTGGTCTCCCTGAAGCTCACCGAAAAAAAAATTTTTTAGATGCTCCCGACTTGTCAATCACGATGAGGGATACTCTCTATGCATTTTTTAATTATAATTCAAATGCTCCTGACGAAGAATTACATAAGATGTTTGTTTTTGGTGTCCAATCTTGGGGTAAGCTTATAATTAACACAAATTGGATTTCATTATAACTGCTTACAAATACTTTTATATTAAGGTTGGGAATATCAAATTGTTGCAATGGATTGCAAAGGAACAAATATCTGTCGATATGGAAAGCTATCTACAAAAACACTTGGAATCCTTGAAAAGTTCTTTGTTGAAATGGAAAACATAAATGTATTTTCATGCTATTTACGAATTTTTCCTAACAAACAGTTTAAAAATAAAAAAAGAAAATGGGAAATAATATTTTATGCAACTATAGGTTAACCTTAATTCCATATGCAAAAAATCAAAC
>CAJVPN010000659.1:0-23423 GCA_910592215.1 Entrophospora candida
CACCTTTCATTTTTTGTCATTATTATTATTAGTGCTAGTGGTGAGAAGAAAGGACTATAAAGATTCCAAAAAAAAAAATTTTTTTTTATGGGAATTTTAATTTTTAATTTTTTAATCGTATAAAGAAAAAGATACTGGTATTTTTATAGGGAATATTGATCTAAAATAAATTTGATATTATCACCATTACATAAAAAACCATACAATGGTGACGTAACAACAATTGTTCATTGATATTCAATTCACACGTTATTCAACCATTACTATTACATAAAAAGAAGAATTAATGCCAAATTGACATTAACTTTAATGTACCCAAACAAATAACACACTTTTCATATCCTCTTGGCTAAACCTATTTCACACTTTCGTTTTTAATTATTAATATTAACGGTTAGTGTTCAATGATTACTGTTGTTTTTCAATATACCCAGTTCTGGCTTAATTCATTGTTTAATATGTTAACTCGGTTGCATAAATTTTGCAATATATTCAAGTCAACAAATCCATCATTATCATTCATCAACATTACTAACACTTTTTGTTTTATCACATGATTTGTCTGAATGGTTTATTAACTCTCTATTGTAATTATGGTGCAGAAAGTTCAGCATGATGTCATTTTCTTGATACCTTAGTTCTAGTGCAAGATTAATGAATAACCTGTGTTATTATTATTAATTAATTGATCAAGTTTTTTCTTTCCATCAATTAATTTTTGATGTGATTAATTCCGAAAATTACTCCCAAAAATACAAATCAAGAAAAAATATCTTCAATTCAACATCCCCAAAAAATTTTTTAGTAAAACAGCCGATTTTTACCTACTTTATTAATATAAGAGGCAAATGATAAATGCATATTAACTCTTTTTATTGAAAAATGAAACCAAAGCCATTACTATCAGTTACTAGGGTAAAAAATTTGGTTTGATTTTTTTAAATTAATTAATGAATGATGTTGATTATTTTTTAAATTTAAACTTTTTTATATATATATATTAGACATACTTCGAGCTCTAGACTCATTATTTCGTTTAACATGCGAAGCGAAAAGGTTACTGTAAAGGATGCAAGGGTAGAAGAAATTGTAAGATTTGTAATTACTAGGAAAGTTAATACGTAATAGGCTAATTCACGTGTTGATGAAGCTAATTATGAAGCAGAAGGAGGAGGAAGAAGATACCAATGATGATGACGATGATAATTTTAATGTTAATGTTAATGTTAATGTTAATGTTAATGTTAATGTAGGCAATGATAATCTTAATAATAGAGACAATAATAAGCTGATAATGTAGGATGTTATTATTATTTAAGGATTATTTTTTTTTTTTTTGGAAAAATGCTTTTCTTAAACTTTGATAATAATTAAAAAGACCATCAAGATATAACGGGAAAGGCAGAATGGAAGTAGACTTGTCTCCAAGAAGAGATAAAAACATAAATATCACAAAATCGGTAATTATTTTTATTAAAACAAATAATCCTTCTGATCAATTATCTTTAAAATTAGATTGGAAATGTTCAGAGGACTACTTAACATTATGGTTATTGTTATGCGTGGTAAGTAACAATATATTATTAATAATAATTCTTATTAAATATATAACATTGTATTAATATTTCTTTTCTTTCAAATGGGATTTACTATTAGTTACACATGATCATCGAAGCATAATGCAGTAAGTTTCACGCAACAATTAAAGAAAAAAAATTAGTTATTACTTTATTATTATTATTATTATTATTATCATTACCATTTTCTATATATTAATTTTAAGAATAAATCAAGTGTAGTTTAAGTGTAATTTAAGTACAGTTCAAGTATGAAATAAATAAGATAAGTAGAAAATAAATGGAAAATATGTAGAAAATCATGCTTATGTTCTACTTAAATTTGCAAGAAACGAGTGTCTCCCCATGATAGTCAAAATGTGCTTAAATTACACTTGAAATATGTTTAAAACATATTTATTTCATGCTCAAAACATTAATTAAATTCTACTTAAATTGTATTTTAGTGGTATAATAAGTATGTTTTAAGTGTGCAAACTTTGCATAGGGTAAAAAAATTTGCCATTTCTGTGGTACGTAATAAGATTGTTGTCAATGATCCCCCGACTTCACCAATACTTTTGTGGTGGCTGATTAAGTAGATTCAATGGGTTTAAATCTAGGTGAGTCTATTCAAAACCACCCATGAAAAAGAAAAGGGTTGGGTACGAATCTACCAGACTTAAAATGTCGTGATGATTGACTGACTACCTTACTAGGAGAAGTTCTTGAGGAAATTCTACTGGTTCGACAGATTTTAGTTTGTTAGATTTAAGGCAAGCTGACAATTCTGCTCCAAATTAATTGGGTCAAGAAGATAATGGAATAAGTAAAAAATCAAAGTATTTCTTTATAACATATTAGTTCAATTCCACAAAAGCTTTAAGCATGTTCATTTCTTCATTGTGTGGATCAGGCAATAAGATAATCAAAGCTATACTTGCCCATAAGCATTCCTTCTCAGGAGGATTTTTTGCCTTTTCTTGGGTTGTGATCGAAAACATTATGTGTTTTTGTAAAAAACATATAATATGGGGCATGCTATAACAAAACCAGACAAGGTGAACATTGGTATTACCAACGATTTCAGGGATCAAAATTTAGTTATCATCAATATCTCACATTTGTTTCTTAAGTGATATATAGAATTGCCTAAAACTTTACATGAACCAGTTCAAGCTGGCTTGATAATAATTTAATTTCTCAATTTAATGTTTCCCCTTCATTAATACTAATATCCAAATTATAGATGTAGCCGTGATTGTTTTTGAAAAAATCAAATTTTGGCAAGCAATTATACTCTTTTGAAAGCGTGATCTTTGCCATCACTAATCTAGAAAAGAACAAAAAAAAACAAATAATTTGTTCACAATCAATTTTCGATTGTTAATTAATATCATTTTGTCAATTATAACAAACAATAATAAGTTCAATTATTGATTAAAAAAAACACTGACAAAAAAATTTTATTATATTTATATTAATATTAATGTTTTGGTGTTTTATATATAATAAGAATTGATCAACAAAATTTTTCAAGGAAAAATGGCTTCATCAATTTTTCTACTTCCCGAAATCATCCTGCCTATTGTATCCTGCCTGAAAAATGACCCCTACTCATTACACTCTTGTATGCTTGTAAGTCGTTCTTGGTGTAAGTTAACAGTACCATTCTTATGGACTGACCCATTTAATCCTTATTCTTCAAATACACAAATTATTTCAACTTATATGAATTCTTTGAGTTCTTCACATAAATCATTTTTGAAAAAAATATATCCAATGGAAAAATTAGAAATCGATAAACCACCACTTATATTTAATTATACCAATTATTTGAAAGTATTAAACTACTCTTTATTGCATGATGCAGTACATGCTTGGTGTGATCTTTATCGTATACGCAGTGTATTTAAACAAGAAGAAGATGATGATTTTGAAGAATGTAAAAAAGAGTCTGGTGAATATTTTTACGATGGTGGTGATTCTTTGTTATTTAATCCAAAAATAAAAATCTTGGAATTATTGTTTGATTTATTATTAGAAAAAACAACTCTGACAACATTATCAATAAAAGTCATAACACATAGATATGGTGATTTTATTGATTTATCAAAATATTCGCCATCAGCAACTCCAACTCCAACGACAACAACAACATCATCACCACCACCATCATCATCATTGTCAACAACAATAACAACACCATCATTATCATCTTTAAAAAATTTAAGACATTTGGAATGTGATGATTGTATAACATTCAATTTACCGATAATATCAGAGTTTTGCACAACTTTGAGCAAGTTAACTATTGATTGTTCATGGGGAAATGATGCATCATCAAATAAACTTTTGATTTCACAAACATGTTTGATTGAATTGATCATCATCAATCGCTGGCCAAATCATTTGTTAGACTCTGGTAACGATGAAGAAGAGAACAATGACACTTATAATAATGACGTTTATATTTATACTGATGTTTATAATGAGAACTACTACAATAATGACAGCAACAACAATGATAATAATGATAGTAACTATGGATTTTTAAAAACAATCAAATGCTTGGAGTTTAAAAATAGTGAAGATGTTGGTAGAGATAATGATGGAAGTTTAGACGTTTTGAAATATTGTGAAAACTTGAGAGTTTTAAAATTTAATAATTGGAAATCTTTTGGACATAAATATTCACTGGACTTGGCTGACATATATTTTCCTAAATTAGAGGAATTGCTGTTTTCAACTTATACTCCTCGTCTAGATATCTTGATTAAAATTATAAGGATTAATGGTCAAAATTTAAAATGTCTGACATTGGTGGCATTGACTCATTCAAGTATCAAATTTGCAAACAAAAAATTTTTTATTAAATATAAGCTGCTCATAGAAACAATATCTGAAAATTGTCCAAATCTAATAACTTTAAACACGTCAATCTCGAGCATAACAATGTCCGGATATTGTAATTTGCTACAAAGGTGTACTTGGCTAGCAAATTTGAGTGTGGAATTCATTCATAATAGTCAAGATCCTTTTTTTCCAACTAATGAATCTTTATTACTTTTATTGGGTAGTTCAATTCCTATCAGTTTAAAACAACTTACACTTAAATTAACGCTGATATTTGAACCGAAAACATTACACAATTTTTTGTTTGAACATTGTAAGGCAAGATTGGAAAAATTGAAATTGTTCATGCGTGCAAATAATGAACATTTTGCTGTTCTACAAGAATATGCCAAGACATTTGGAAGCTTGAAGTTACTTGATCTACGTAACTGTGATGGAATTGAACAGGATCAATTTCATGACTCTAAGAAATACATTAAAGAGGTGATAATCTTTAATTCGTATGGGGAAAGAGTTGCTTGGTAATTATGAAATGAAAATTATTTCTCAAAGATTATTTATAAGTTACATAAGTAAATATTTAACTTTTCTTGAGAAATAAGTTGCAACCAAACTATCATTAATAATGAAATAAACTTTGTTTGAAAAAAAAAATAACAAAACATTTTCTAATAAAAAAAAAAATCATTATAATAAAAAAATGAGTGAATACCTGAACAAGAGAGTAGGTTAAATTTATATTTATTTATTCATGCATAACAACAAAAAAAATAAAAAGGATCGTTTCTGCATGTGAACCATCTAATATAATTCTTGTTGAAATTCGATATAAATACACATAGATATCTATAATTGTTATTATTATGATATAGGCAATTAATATGACAATGCATAGAAATCTTTGTAAAACTAAAAATCTTTCAGAAGCAAAAGTTGATAAGCAACAGGAAAACTTCAGTCAATTAAAATAATATAATACAGTCTGCGTCTTTTATAACTGCCACAAAAGTTTCTTATGTAAGATCAAAAGTCATATATTTCAGCAGGTTAGATGCGCTTTTTGGATAGTAACTATAAAAATTAATGAATTGATGAATCGACGAATTGATTGATTCTAAGACTTTGATTATTTTCGAATAGGAGGAATTCCAACTATGTTGATAACTGAGGCGTTTTGTGGATTCAGAATAGAGATGCAATCCAACGATATCCATCATCCGTTCATCTGTCATTTATCTCTAAAAATCAATCTGTCATCCGTTAATTGCTCAAAAAATACATCCATCAGATTTAAACGGGTTATCCGGATAATCCGTAAAATTGAACAGATTATCTGCGGTTTTAATTCAGCAATATTAGTATTAGTATTAGTATTAATAAAATGTTACAAAAAGAGTAGTAATTCTAATAATTTATGACAAGCAATTCGTTTATATTTATTATAAAGTTAATTCAGTGGGTGAATACATTTAACACAACTTGCATTTTTTTTAAAAAACAAAATTCGTTTAAACAATTCTAAATCTAAACATGATCTTTTAGCAGTTAATAAATTCCCTGCGAGGTAAGTTCACTCTCATTGTCATTACTGTCATCATTGCCATTGTAATTATATTTGTTATTATCATTATTGTAAGTAACAAGGAAAAAAATTTTAACATGTGGTGGTATATAAAATTTATTTTACAATATGTACGTACGTGTTTTGTGTTTTATTTATTTCTACTAATAAATACTATATAGTAATTTCATAGTTTTGGATTCACAAAATCTATAGAGTTGTTCCCCACTTATTTACTTACCCCTAGCTATTACTATTACATTAGTCGGACGACATTTCACAGTGATAGTGACTAGTGTATCCGTCGATTATCCGGATAATTGGTGAATAATCTGTGGTACAGAAATATAAAATAAAAATTTTAATACTACATGTTATTTTATCCACTATTACACTATCACCAACATTATTTCTATTATAATAATAATATATCAATTAATATGAATACCAACTGTCATTATTATTTAAAGAATATTTATGCATTTCAGTAACTTCTATTTCAAATGAGTGACTTTGTTACAGTGGACTATAATTAAATTCTTGTCATAACAGATTTTAAAATTTTTGCTTCACATTTGCATTAAAATATAAAAGCACATAAAAATCCATTGTGGCAAGATCAGTAAATTTTGCCACAATGGGTTTTAAATAAATCTTCATTCATCTGCTGTGACAAGGTTTGACTGTATTTAGTGAAGCTGGAAACACAATGACAGCCAAACAAATAAAATTGAATCCGTTGTTATTTGTATTTCTTAAAAAAAAAAATATGCATATTCAACAGATATGTTAGATCCAATAAAAGAACTTTCTGTCATTGGGATCACAACACACTTCTTTGTCAAGAAACTTATCTCAATATGTTAGGAATTAGAACTTGTTTTGAAAACATTAGAAATCAATTAATAAACAATGGTCTTTTACCAAGAATTCACATTAATATTAAAAGGATATCTCAATGGAAAACTAAGATGGTGATTGATAAAAATGTTGCAGAAATAGTAAAGAATTTTCTAGAAAATTATGCAGGAGTTCATGGATTACCAAGTCCAGGAAGAAGTAACAATAGAATAACTCAATCAATTGTATTTTTACCAGCTGAAATGGAGGATTTTAATAATCACATTACTAAACTTTTATCCCAGAAATCTTTGTAACACTAATGTTCACCTTGTCTGGTTTTGTTGCAAGCAAGCCCCATATAAATATTATAGTATGATTAAATATAGACAATAAAATATATTAAATAAATATACTTACAAGAAAATGGTTTAAAAATTAGATAAGAAATATTTAGAAAGTAAATTAGTGCAATGCAAGCAAGAAATGAAGAAAAGTGAGAATACTGTTGTATGCATCAGTAAATGCTGTATTTTAAAAAGAATAGGCATCTTAGCTAAGTATTTTCCTGAAACATCTTTATTGATTGTTAATAGTTAATATAATTTAAATAGTTTTTTTTTCAATAAGAAATATTATTATTTAATAAGAATGTAAACTTTTGTGGACAATTAATATCTACTTGGTAAAAAGTTGTGCACATTCCATTACTGCCTTCCCTGATGCTTGTCACCAAGATTGATTCAACTGGTGACTCTTTCAGCAGATTCAGCAAATAAGCAAAGTAATGTGCTAGCTAATGGTCTTGACATTTTGTTCACTATAAAGATTAAAAAAAAGGTTTAACAAATATTTAGACAAAAAACAAACTCTTTGTACAAAAACTCATCAATTTGAATAAAAGTATACTTTTTCAAATTAACAGATTATAATAGATTTTTCATGAAAGAGAAAGTTTGAAGGTATTATTTTGATTATTTATTACAAAGGCTTGTGTAAAAAAAATTGGGATAAAAAATAAATGAAAGTGTCATGTCAATTTGATTGCAGGTGACATTACAATTCATATTACACTACAAGATGTAGTTTATTTTCTGGGAGCATGCTCATATTCCAATTTGAATTTTAATAATCTGTTTATCTGCTTGTATGTCTGATTGCATCATTAATAAATTGTTGAATGTTACTATCAAATTGATTCACACAATCACAATTTGAGTTTATATGTTTGACTGTTTGATTTGGTGGTGACACACAATAGAGTTTTCCTGTCTTGGTTTGACCCACACTGCGATTGGCTTATTGTAGACAATCTTTCTAAATTTGGTAATTTTCACCAACATTGCCATTTTCCTAATAGTAAAATTTTACAAGATTTGACCCAGCTGCGGCAGTGACCTATCTATATAGTTAGTTTGTAGGGAGGGTCCTATTTATTAATATTAATATTATTTATTATATAAAGTTGCAAGTTATTAACTGTTAATTTCTCGGTAAATTTCGAAAAAATGGCACTATCAGAAGTAAACAAACAACTTCATGATGAGTTAACAAAAGATTTAAATAATTTATTAGAAAATGATGATGAACATAATGTTATTATTGAGGCAGGAGAAGAACCTTATATTAAGAAGTTTAAAGCTCATTATTATATTTTGAAAATGAGATCACCCTATTTTCGTAATGCCTTATCGAGCAGGTGGGCAAAACAAGAAAACGGAATGTATATATTTAAGAAACCAAACATTTCGCCTCTAACATTTGACATTGTATTAAGGTATGATATTTATTATTCTGTAACATTGTTCATTGCCTTCACAATTACCTTTTTATTGATCTAAATAAAAGTTATAAAATAGATATATTTATTCAGCAAAAATTAATATCGAAAAACTGAATGAAGTTGAGATTGTTAATGTCTTGGGTGCAGCCGATGAACTTTGTCTAAATATATTAGTAGATGTTTTACAAAATGTTTTGATTGATCGTAAACACATCTGGATGAACCAAAAATCTGTATTAATTTATAATGCAAGTCAAAAATATCCAACTTGTGCACTATTGTCAGATATGATTGGAGAAGCTTTATTTCAGGAACCTGATTTGTTATTAAAATCAGTTGATTATGTTGATTTAGAATTTGATACGTTGGTTTGGTTGCTTCAACGAGATGATCTGTCGATGAGTGAGATGGAAATCTGGAGACATGTAGTTCAATGGTGTTTGAATAAACTTGATAGAAAACTTGATACAGATCTTAAAAAATGGAATGATCAAGACTTTGATGAATTTCAAAAGGTTATGGGCCCAATATTACCTTATATTCGTTGGTGCCAAATTAAAAAAGAAGATTTTAGCAAACAAGTTGATGATTTTAAAAAGATAATACCTGATGAATTATATGAAGTAAAAGATGATACGATAGTGCCTTCACCAACTTATACGAAGTCTACAACTAGAATACCATCGGTACTTATTACTCCTAAACAAGCTGCAAAAATTGCAAGTTGGATTGATGGGTTAGATCTTAAATCCAAAGAATTTTATGATGCACGTAATATACCATATGATTTCAACCTGATTGTTAGAGGCAGTAGAGATCAAAAATTTTATCAAAACACTTTTTCACAGAATAGATGTGTTGTAATTATTAAACCAGCAAATTCTACACAATTATTTGGTGGCTATAATCCATTGAGTTGGAGTAAACGTTCGTTATCATGTGCAAATTCCAATACTATTGAAATGCTTAAGGATTGTTTTGTTTTTTCATTAACTGGAAAGGGTGATAATAATGAAATTAGCGAAAAAGGTGGTGATAATAACGAAAGTAATGAAATTAGCGAAAATAACGAAAATAACGAAAATATTGAAAATATTGAAGATAAGGATATAGTTAGTAGAGTTAAAAATCCAAAAGAAGCCATATATTGTAATGTTTATTGTTCACCAGTGTTTGGTAAAGGTGATTTATTCCCAAAAGGTCATTTTGAAATTGGACAACCTTGTGGATGTAAACAAATTAATTATGACAAAAGTATTAGATCTAGTCCAGATCAATTTATAATTGAAGAATTTGAAGTTTTTCACATTGTACCAAAATCAAATATTAAAAATTAAGAATTTATTTTTTTTTTTTTAGAAATTTTAATTAATAACATATATATATATATATATATATATACGAATTATTAATTTGATTTTCTCAATGTACCTGATAGTAATAAATACTCAACCTATTAAATTAGATTAAGAAAAAATAGATGAGTGTAATGTATTATATTATTATTACGTAAAAGTTTTGAATACAAAATATTTTATCAGATGTATATAAACTCTCTACATGCAAGTATTATTCCAAAATTACCATAAACAAAAAAAAACAAAAATAATTTGCACGTAAACCTCAACAATGCCTTAAACCACGGTGAGCACGAATCTTTTTTAATCATTCTAAATCCTCACGAAGTTTACTTTCAAATCCATTAGCAACAATTGTGATTTTTTCCATCAAATATATCTTTTTGTCTGTTGAGAAACCAATCAGGAATTTTGTATTGTGTAGGATTTTGAATAATGGTCACAATACGTTCTAATTCTTCATTGGTTGACTCACCAGCTCTGAAGAATATTTTAATTTTAAATTAATCAATATGATTAAAAATTTTTTAATTAAGTCATCAAGACAATAAAAACCTTTTATTTAGATCAACATCAGCTTTTTTACAAACCAAATTAGAATAACGACGACCAACACCCTTGATAGCAGCTAAGGCAAACATTACCTTTGTCTTACCACTAAAAAAAAAATGTATTATTGACAGACAATTAAAAAACACATCTATTCTGATGGTGATAGTAATAATATCATTAATGCCTACTCAACGTTGCTATTTAATAAACGAAGAATGCGTTGAAGCTGATTTTTATCAGGAACTACAAGGTGACTATTATCCAAATTAAATAGTAATTAACAAATTAAATTTATTGAAATTGGCACCTTCAACTTTACCATGTTGAATTTATTATTTTTTGATTTTTGCTAAACGTAAATCGCCTAAAATGGTAATATTAATATTGATTAAAAAACATTCAAATCGGAAATTGATAAAATAATAAATGGTAATTATAATTATATTGAAGGCAGATATATAAAAAAGATGCGCAAGAAGATAAAATTTCAATTATGGTCAAAGTAACCCAAGTTCATGTCATCGGGTCATAAAATTTATGACCAAATTACCTGGTCATTATGTCTGCATCAAATCGGGACCCGTGCTTTGACCCGACTTTCGGGCTGACGAAACAATGAATATGTTCAAGATGTTTGGATTCAGAATCTATGATCGATTATCTACGAAATCTGCATTATTAAAAATGATAAATTAAAATGAGCATCCGTTAGTATTCGTTAGTAAAATTTTCGGTTCAAAATTTAATCTTTCTGATAATTTGCTAAAATCACGTGAATACGCGATTAAATCTAGGTGATAATTAATCATTTTATTTTTATCAATAATTAATTCTCTTGATGTGAATTTGATTAATTTACTATTATAAATTATGCAATTATAAGTTATTGTGTAGTGGGAGGTTATGAATTTTACACACATTACATCATGATAAAAATTACATTACCGTATTATATTGGATAGATAGATAGATAGATATATAGATAGCAACACATATCAAAAGTTTGATTTAATGAAAAATAATGATATTTTATTTTCGCTAGTCAAATAAATTATAAAAATGATGACAAGATAACGAAAAATGTCTTTGCTACAATCATAATTATTATTACCAGAGATAACTCACGATTAATAAAGCTTTACCTCATAGTAAAATATCATATTTAAAAATACTACATCAATTATGATGATTATTTGTATTTGTATTTACGCAATATATTTCTTTTTTTTGCGATAATAATATTTGAGATTAAATTTTCAAATTAATATCTGATCTTATTATTTTAATATGACAAAATTTAATTTAAAAAGAGCCGAGGAAAAAAAAACAGACTATAAGAAAATTAAATTTTTTTCTAGTTTTTAAATTTTGAGAAAAAGTTTATTATTAAACTAAAATAGTAAAAAATAGTTAGAAAAAATGGAAACTTTTAACGGTAAGAAAACTTTAAAAAATTATATACAATTATAAACCTTATTATTCTATTCTATTTATATATAATGATGATGATTTTTATTATTAACATTAGGAAGAATCAAAACTATTAACGATGCGTTAATAATCTTTGGTAATATTGTCTTTGTTACTGAGATAATAAATCTTTTTGATGCTTATGATATAATATTCTCTAATAATTATGTAAATATTAATAGAAGCATGTCATCAAGGAGTTATTCAAAGAACTGCTCGTCGTTTATTAGAAAAAGAAAAAGAAGAGTTATGTGGTGGGAAAGTGTAAGTATCGCATGTAATAAATAATGTTGTCAATGTTAATAATGAAAATGATGTTAATTTGAAATTCGCGTATAGTTATGTTTTTGACGAGAAAGAATCCGGGATTAAAAGATGGACAGATGGAAGGTAAATTATTACTATTTTTTTTGGAAATGATTATAATTTAGTTAATTCGTCCGTCAATTTGTAAATTTAGATTATGGTCACCAAGTCGTATTATAAAAGATTTCTTGGTGTATCGAGAATTATCAACACGTGATAGGAATATTAAAAGACACGAACCAATCGATGAAGTTTTACAAGCTCGTATCGAAGCCGAAGGTCTAAAAGTTCATCAATGTAGCAAAGGAACTTTTATACTAAGAAATAACGGTCTACTAAAAAAAACTATTTCGATAAAATTCAATGGATCTTATCAGCATATGATTATTTATGAAGATAATCGAGGTTATTTTTTTCATTTTTCTTGCTAAATAAAATTTTGCAAATATTTATCTATACTACTTATTTACACACACACACATTTATTTAGGTCGCGAAGAATCATTATTGCCACCAAAAGCATTCGAAGAGTTACGTTATATTCAACCAAGCGAAGATATTATTAAAAGTGAAAAAATGCCTAAAATTATTAGAAACCCTGCTCGTAAAAAAGTTATTAGCAAAAAACGACGTAATTTTATCAACATTAACGCTACCATTAGTGATAATAGTGATGCTATTGATAACAGCAATAACAACAATAATATTAACAACAGTAATATAAATATTAATAGTAATATTAACTCTAATGTTAATAGTAATGTAAATGATAATGATAATGATAGTGACAATAATAATGGTAATGTAAATCAACCTAATAACAATGAGTCCATTTTTTATCATCCACATCATCACCTTCAGAGTCATATAATCAGCAACAGTAGCAATAATAATAATCATACAATTACGCCATATTTATGGAATCACAATAATCATGAAAATGAATTTGGTGATAGAAATTTTGATTGTAACAATAAAAATGAATTCATTTCCACTATTTCCGCCAATAATATTAGTAGTAACAATAGCAATAGCAATAGAAATAGCGAATCTTTGGTTTCCACAACTTCAAGCTTAAACAATACTGGTAATGTTGGAGGAGTAAATGTCGTAAACCACATGACAATCAACAATAATGTAAAGCTTTCTACACTGGCGCCTTTACTCTACAATGCATGGGTGTCAAATCATTTTCAACAATTAATTAATAATCCTAACACTCATTCCCACCAGAATCATCTTCATCATCATCGCAATATTCCAACTACAACTACAACTACAACAATTTATCATCCTACCACATTAAATAATATATCAAGCCAGTTATTATCACGACATCAATTTCCTTTTCACAACATTTTACAACAAAATAATAATAATAATCAAAATTATTCGACAAATTCCTCTGCTATCTCTAAAGATAACTCTGCTAACAGCGATGATGATACTGTCAAAAACTCTCTATTTCCTTCTTGTTCTTTACAAACTATTTCAAATATATATAATCATAATAATAATAATCAATTTTCTTCTTTATTTAATGGACGAAATAATTTATGTCAACAATATTCTTCATCTTCGAACAATCTTCCTATCCCTAACACTGCGATTAATCCTCCACTACTTCCTCTATTACCACTTCCAACTCACGTTAATACAAATCCTTCTAAACAAAAGGCTTTCAACAGCAATGACAATAGCACTCATAATAATGAGAGTATTGATAATACTAACCATGATGATGAAAGTGGTGGTAATAATAATCAAGATAAAACTGATCGTGACATAAATAATAATAATAATAATAATAACACGGACAATAATAATAACCAAATCAATAATGCTAACACTAATAATTACAACAATTATGAAGTAGATGGTGATAATGGTAAAACTCAATATGATTCATTTATTGATTATTCGAGATTCTAGTTTTTCCTTGGGGAAATTTTTTTTGCGAATTTCTTTCTTTATCATATTCTTTAATTATTTACCAAGTAAATTCTTATGATATTTTTTGATTTTTTTTTCTTAATAAAAGGTTCGAATTTTAATGTTTAACATTAAAAGTGTATCCATTTGAGGAATGATCAAATTTTTTAAACCCAAATTGCCTTCGATCAAATAGAAAATCAATATGACATTAATTAAAGATGAATTTTCTATTAACAGCTGATAAGAATAATAATACATTATCACTCCTGTCGTCACATGCCGTTTTACCAAAATCATCTTTTTGATGAACTCAATTACCCCATTATCTGCTTGACTTCTATGTAAAACCATGGTACCGCCATCTTCATTTGATGTGTATTGTTTCATCAACATCCAGAGAAATTGCCCTTGCTCTTGTGGAGGGGGCTCGTAAAGAGCCAAAACATCATCGCAGTGTAATAAATGCAGATGAATTTGTGCAAGCTGGATCTGTTCAAGATGCAATCACAGAAGGCATCATATTAACATCGTAATTGCTTATTTAGAATGGAAATTATTTGCTACTACTATTAGGAAGCCATTATATCACTTGTAGGTGATTATAATATCTCTTTAGATTTAATAAACGATATACCATCATCACCATCGTAACGTCATATAATAATAATAATAATCATAATAATAATAATCACCATAAGAATCAGAATCAGAATCAGAATCAGAGAATTATTTTTCAAATGGAGCCTAAGGAAGGCCATCAAAGTGTATCTTGTGTGAAGAGCAAGTTTTCATCGCCTGTCAATTGTAACTTAATTTCCTTTGTTACAATCACGTAAACACCTCACGCCTTCAATATAATCGACGTAATCATACAAACTCTCAAGGACATGTAATAATTAATAATAAAGAACTCTGATAATCTAGAAGAGAGAATATAAGTGTGGATCCGCTTCTCACATCCGTGTATGCAACATTTAGAAAGTGCCCATTGAATGAACCAAAAAATGCAAAGCGGACCCCTAACAGCAGCAACAACTCCTTCTCACAAAATGTGAGCTTGTCTCAGGGATTGGTATCAGCTTCAAGAGACCCAGCTTGCGTAACGTACTGGAACAAGAAAGTTGCAGAATGGTCGCAGAAGTCGTGGAACAGACTATATAGGTTCGTGAGGCTTCGAACGAATCAATATATACCATCTAATATATCTAAGATATAAATGATTCGCTTTGATTTGATCCGGATCAATATACACGATCTAATGCATATAAATAAATTAATCCAATGAAAATCTTGTTTCAATGAGTTATATTTAAAATTCGTTGAATGGGATGTTAATATAGAAAAATGAACCATTAAAATGTCCATGAAAAGTGCTTGGACAATAGAAAAGGGCCATAACATGAAAAAAGCAATTTTCTAACTCTTTATGTAGAATATTTTGGCTTAGAAACCATATCCAATATTTTGAGATATCGTTCAAAAACAATATATAGTAAACTCCTTTAACAATTTTTAATTTATTTACTTTATTAAATAAATAATTTTTACTTTTTTCATTCTTCACTTTTTCTTCTCAATAATACTATTTATTACCTATAATCTCTCAATTACTATTTGTAATTCTGCTTCACTATAAATCCTAAACCCATGTTCTGGTGTTACAGATGCAAGTTCTACATTTGTATTATTTAATTTTTCCTCCATCACTTGTTTCAACACTTTAAGTGATAATGTTTCAGCTTCTTCCAATGTCAACGACTAATTATTATCATCAGTCAATTAATGTTATTATTATTATTATTATTATTATTATTATTATTTCCCTCAAAGAAAATTAAAAAATTAACCTTGTGATATTCTTCTTGTAATTCAGTTTGTGCACCTTCTGATCCAGATCCAATTGCTTTAGCATCATATTGCATAAAAGTTCCAGAAGGATCTGCATGATATCTTTTTTCCCATATAATGAATTAAAAAAATAGTTAGTTCAAAGTTTCCACACAACTCTTTCTTTTTAATTAATTACTACACTACTATTATTATCGTTGTTGATATTATCGTAAACAGCCAGTACTCACAATTGAGGACCTTTCTCATCAATTCCTGCAATTAATAATGCAACACCAAATGGTCGACTCTAATTTAAATAAAATTGGAATTGATTAATTATATTAATTAGATCATTAATTATATTATTATTTATGACTTTTTCAATTAATAACATCATTATCTAACTAATCTTTTTCATAATCCTCCCTACCATTATTGAATCTTCTCCGTGAGCACTTTCACCAAATCTCAGTGCTAAATCGCATACTGCCTGAGTGACCGATTCCACTTTGATCTTTTCAGCATAAGTAAAAGTATGACTCTAATAAACAATTATTATTATTGTTAAATAGTAGTTGTTAATGTCTAGAATTAATATATATATATATATATGTGTGTGTATATATATGTTGATACTATTTTATATTTACTTGAGCAGCGACTCTAGCATGATCAATCATTGTTCTAGAATCAGCTGTTAAGCCACTCATGGCACAACCCAAATGTCTATCAATTTCCATGATTTTCTCAATACTACTTGATACCAATAATGGCGAAGTAACTCGTTTTTCAACTGCTAATACTACTCCTTGAGATGTTTGGATACCTACGGCTGTTGATCCCAACTTTAGATATACAAGTAATAAACATTTAATAATAATTATTATTATATCGATTGAAATATTTATATATTTAAATAATTAAATATATTTATGTACTTTAATAGCTTCAATTGCATATTCTACTTGAAATAAACGTCCTTCAGGCGAAAATGTATTTACACCACGATCATATTCCGATCTTGTAAGAAACATTTTTTATTTTGTGAAAAAAAAATAAAAAATATGGATTTTTTGTCCGTGTGACGGAAATGATATTAATACGTAATCTTATGAAGTGGGGTACCACGAAAGGAGCATTTGTCTTTACTTTAAATTCACAACATTATACCATAATAATGAAGATATAAATTAATTAGATTGGCTCTTCCCAAATCTGATACGTAATAGCTGTTCAAGACATGGCAAAGATTACTTGGCAAGCAGTGTTGTATTGTGCTTTATATCAGATGGAATTAGCATGTAACCTGAAGTTGACAAATTTTTTTGTGATTATATGAATTGCTGGTTGATGAGTAAGGTTCTGAATGAATCAAATTTAAAAACTCTATTCAATTCAAAGCATAAAAACAACAAATCATGACAGTTTCAAACAAAATCTTTTGCCCAAGTTTGAAACACATGTATGCAAGCTATTTTTTACCCGCAGACCAACCTTTATTTAATGTACAAGTTGTGGTTTTCGGGTAATTCAAGTCAAGTTTTACAAAGGGTGAAAAGTAAATTACATTCTCTTCAGATGGGTAAGACTGATTGTATTTGTATTAATCCAATTTTCAACTGGAACCATCTAGTGCTACACTACTGCTGCTTATCATAATGTCAAAGCATTGGGATATGGTAATAATAAATTCAGTATAATCATATTATTTATTTCAATAAATTGATATTTAGTGCTCAATAATGGTTGATATTGCAAATTAATCCAATGTTATTGTTTAAGAAAATTTTATCCAATTTTTATTTTTCCAAATTTTTTGGTATAACATTCAGGTAAAATTGATTTTATTTGCATATTCCATCCCCTGTTCCTTGAGTTTATCTGTCTTTATTGTATTGTCTTTTTCTCTTTATTGTCACTTGATTGCCAAAAGCTCATATAATCAATTAAACAGTTTGGTTTTGATGTTGATGACTTTAGATGATTCAATTCAGTTCACATTTTACTGGTGCATTCAGAGCTTCAGCATGAAGAAATATTGGCAAAGATTTGAGTCAAGAAAGTACAGTTATTAACCATCAAAATACAGGAACAATCATAATATGGGGCATGCTCCAACAAAACCAGACAAAGTGAACCTATATACTACTAATACATGGTATATCAGACAGATCTAATGGAAATTTTCTATTTCAGATGGTGTGATTGTTGTTTACTAGTATTATAGGGCTATATACTAGAAAAATTAACCCTTAAATGGAAAAATATTATCATGATGTAATCTCTACCTCTGTTACACTAACTCGTTATTGACCACCCTATTACTATCCTAAAAAGGTGAGATAATGTAACCGAGTTCCTATGGGATTAGGCTAAAAATTTAGTGTATATTATAATAACTAAAGTAAAAATAAAAAAAGAATGAAATCAGAAATAACAATAACGGTTAAATGCTCTAACGATACAAAATATACAATAACTATAGATAAATCAAAAACTGTTTTAGAATTTAAACAACTTATTGGAGAAAAAAGTGAAATTCCGGCTGATAGGCAAAGATTAATATATTCTGGTAAAGTGTTAAAAGATAATGATACTCTTGAAACTTACAAGATTGCTGAAGGACACACAGTTCACATGGTGAAAAGTTTAGGAGCTCGTGGTATGTTGAATGAGTAATATATATTATGTGCTATTTTCTACTTTACAGCAAACAGAATATTACAATAAAATTATTTAATGTGAACATTACTAAATTATATTTCAAAAAATTGTTAGCTTCGTCTCAATCGCAAACATCTCAATCAACAACACAATCTGAAGCAAATACTCCTTCAACAACAAATACTACTAATAACCAATCAACACAACCACAAAATGCACCTCTTAATCCATTTGCAGCACTGGGTGGATTTGGTGGAGGTGGAGGAAATTTTGGTATTAATAATCCATATGGTGTCCCAAATTTAGGTGGTAATAATAATGGACCAAATATGAATATGATGATGGAACAAGTTCTTAATAATCCTGCTTTGATGCAGTATGCTTCACAAATGATGCAGGATCCTCAGTTTATAGATAATATAATTGCAATGAACCCACAATTTGGTGAAATGGCGCCCCGACTTAGACAATTGACACAAGATCCCGGATTCCAAGCTTTATTATCAAACCCAGACACAATTCGTTATATGGCAACTTTAAACCCATCAATGAATCCTGGAGGTTATGGCATGGGTATGTTTCCTACAAACCCTACAATACCTACCACTACCACCACCAATACCACCAATACCACTACCACCACCACCACCACCAATACCACTACTACGCCTTCAACCAATAATGATAATAACACTACCACACCAACAACCACTACACCTTCCACCACCATTCCACCACCAATTAATCCATTTCTTAGTCTTCTTAATCCTGCTGCTACAATGAATCCTACTGGAAACCCAAACACTAATCAGCAACAACAACAACCATTTTTCCAAATTGACCCATCATTGCTATTTGGATTAGGAGGTCTAGGTGTTCCACCAACAACCGCATCCACTGTTCCACCTGAAGAAAGATTTCAAGTTCAATTGCAACAATTAAATGATATGGGATTTTGGGATGCACAGAAAAATATTCGTGCATTATTAGCTTCTGGTGGAAATGTAAATGCAGCTATTGAATATTTACTTAATATTAATGAATGAAAATTATAGATTGATTGGTTGTTTAGTTTAGTTAATTGGTGATCGTTTTTTGAAAATTTTATGAAGGAAACTTATCATTTATTATTATCATTTTAATTTATTTATTATATGTTTGCTTATATATATATTTTTTATTAATCAAAGATTTACTTTTTCTAAATAGTTTTGGTACTGAATTTTTTTTTTGTTTCAAAATTACGGTTTTTATAATTATTTATTATGGTAAATTTAATTTTTGATATAAATTAAAAATAATGTATGAAAAGAAAAGTGGGTTGTTTGAATCATGGCCACATAACTTGGATGATCAACTACACAAGACTTCAATTTTGTAATTGTCATTAGTAATTCAGATTATTATTGAAGGGAAAAATAAAAATAATTCTTTTGCTATCACATAACAAAGCAATAAATAAAGATTAACTTCTATTTCGGTCAACTATATTTAAAATATTGACTCAATACGTCTGCTAATGTTTCCGGTAAAGAGTTAATAATTAATATCATTCCATTTATATTGTCAATTAATTTGTATTTAACTTGATTCACGAATCATTTTCCAATTTATTATTGATAATAATAAATCAACCATTATTTGTAATCCCACAGTTTTTCTAACCAGAGCTTTAACACTTTAATGATTATAATTTGAATTTGCCATAATTCTTTAATTTGTGAACCATTTCCGTAATAATAATTATTTCTCGCATTTTCTAAAAGGTTATTGTTAATTCCATTAATGATTTAATACAAGTCTTGTTAACAATCGATATATTCCAAACCTCAAGTTGAGAAAATGCTTTGGATATAGATGCCAAGGTTTCAGAATAGGATAGGTCCCATTCATTGACTTTGTTAGTAATCACTTGCAATATAAGGAATAAAACTTTTCATTTTGAGGGCCTTTCAATAGAAACGCGTGAAAATGAAGTGTTTCGCAGCTTCAAAGGAAAATAGTTCAAAACATTACCATGCAGAGTGGGTGTAGTTTCTAAGCCAAAAAAGCTTTACCTAAAGAGTTATATATAAAGATGGCATTAATTCAAAATTGTTTTTAATCAGATAATCTTAGTCTATTAGCAAGATCGTATGTGAGATTTTCATACTTGTATCAAAGTTCTTGGGAATTAATTAACTCATTCTCTATCCTATTAATTTGACGCAAATCATCAAACTTCTTGAAACAAAGTAATTCGTATGGATGATTTTGCACCTCCAATGGTTAATATTAAATAAGTTGATATTTAAACATGAACAAGCTAATAAACAATATCATTCAAAATAAGTTTAAAGATTTTTTGAGTGGGTTATGTGTAAATAGTAATTAATGTATTCTACCAAATCGCAGCACAACGCCAGAAAATTCAATATAAATATTAAGTCCTTTTTGCGTTTCTTGCAAAGTCAAACCTTTGGAAAGATTGCTAATAATAATCAGAAATCATGGCTAAACATTCTAATGTTATTCATTAATATCATAATGCATACTTGAGATTGGTTGAGTGACCAAAAAAATATTTTTTGATCTTAAAAGTAGTTCATCCATTTGACACCACCATTTCATCAGATCATAGATTGAGCAAAACTTGAAGTGAATGAGATCAATGGGGAAAACAGATGCATCCATTGGTGATGTTATTGGTGATGATGCAGTAAGAATTTTCAATAACTCTGTATGATGTATTATTTGAATTTTAAAATTTTTGTATTTCTTTATGCATCTTGCTTATTTTTTTCTTTATGTCTATATATTGTCACCAATCATAATTGTCTTTTTACAATCTAATTTAAACATTAGATCAGTTCAGAAAATGTTAATTGTAAACTTTACCTCCTCGTGTAAATAATTTCAACCCTTCTAGTAAGGAATGTGGCATAGAAAAAAGAAATTACAATTACCAATAAGTATATAATTTTTAATATATTTTTAAATTAAACTAATTCTTTCTATATACAAATACATAAATACATGTGCTTCTTACCTTAACAGTTGAGGAGTTATTGGTAATAATTGAGTAAAAGCAAGAGCAAGCCTTTTAAATTCTCAAAAAGTAAACTTTATTTGAGAATAATTGGTTGCTTTTAGTGTTATTATAATTAACAATATCAACTAGAATTGGTCTGAACAATTCAGCAATTTTTAAGGTTAATTTTGGATGTAGAAGCAAATTAGATATAATGTCTAATGGTTTTCTGAGTATATTTGGATCTAATCTTCTATGTTTGTATTATTGTCTATTATAATTACTGTAAGAAAAAATTTTTTTTTTTTTTAGATCAAAAAACAAAATCTATTTTATTGTATAGATCAAAATAAATATTTTATGAAAAAATGAAATAAACATCATTTATATGAAACTGAGGTTTTTTTCCTATAATTTATATTTTAAACTTAAATGATTAATAGCTTCCACATACATTGTTTCTTTTATTGAACCATAGATAGCACCAGCACGAGCTTTGGGAGACCATTTCAAAGCTAATTCTTTTGCTTTAGGTAAAACTTCTTTTTGTGGTGCAATCAAATCAACTAATTGTTGATCTAAACATTCTTGTGCACTGAATTTATGAGCTTGTAATATACAGTCTCTATAGGTTTTTGGTGTCATTTTAATTCTAACAATCGCAGCCATGCCTAAATGTAAAGGTGAAGGAATATCAACTTCATTCTATAATTAATTAATATATATTCAATTAATTAGTAAATAAAATTTTTATTAACATAAAAATAAAGGCATGATTTTTATAAATTACCTACCATGCACATATATCCTCGATCATTTCTCATAACACGGTAATCTTTTTGCAAATGAGGGAAAAGGGAGAGAAAAGTGAGTATAATATTAAGAAAAAAACCAAAATATTAATATAAATAAATAACTTACCATGTGCTAAAGCTAACATACAACCACCAGCAAAAGCATGGCCATTAATCGCCGCAACCGTAGGTATAGTAAAAGTCAACATTCTAGTCAACAACTTCAAATAATAATTGTCAAAAAAACCAGGAGTACTTAACGCATGCTCTAAATCCAATCCATTACTATAAAATTTTTCCTCGCCAGTGGTGATAAGTGCAGCTGGCTGTTTATCTTCCTGCTCACGAATTCTTTCAATATCATCCAATGCAGAAAAAAAAGCCTGGACAAAAGTGGTGGTGATTCGATTTTCACCATTTTTCATTGTTAAAATGAACAAAGGACCTTCCCTGTCTAAGGTCATAAGTGGTTTGCCAGATGATGATTCAGGATAAGATTTTGGAAACATATTTATATCTGTATGATATTTTAAAAAATTTAAGTTGATCGATAATAAATGGAAAGTCTGATATCAATTCCAAATTTGCATTATGTGACACAATCCTTACACGAATTATTCAAATCCTTCCTTCTATTGCATCTTCTATTACTATTGCATTATTATATTAAACGTACAAGAATTCCGTGCTAATCACGGGATTTTTAAAAAAAATGTGGACCCTTACTAAACAAAAAAATTACTAATTGACCACCATTTTTTTTTAATTTTTCGATAGGAAGAGAGAATTTTTGTGTTTAACAAGTAAACCTTATTACACTAAATCAGGAAAATCCAAATCCTCCCTATAGCTAATTGTGGCTTCATAGAAAGTCATCATTGCTGCTGCTGCCACCAGCTAGACATATC
>CAJVPN010000660.1:0-23366 GCA_910592215.1 Entrophospora candida
CTAAGTGCTACTTTTTCGAAAAATTTTCGAAAAATTTTAATTTGACTTTTAAACATCATAAAATTATCAATAACAATTGGTTCGATGTGATATTTTAAAATGTTATGGTAATCATTCCAACAAACATTTTCTTACTAATACACAACATCGATTTTCTTAGTAAAAAAACGAGTATTTGTATTACCCGTTTATTCAATTATTTTGATGGATCATCAAGTGAGTCAATACTTTTTGTAGGGGTGTGTATTTCTTTTAAATTTTTCTATCATTATTGTTGATTTATTAATTAACATTCTAATGCTAAATTTTATTTTGATAGTTAATTGATGGTCATATAGGAGCTTAAACCAGTTAAAGGTAGATTTCTATTAGAATATTTATATTTATAATTTTAATGAAATTAATTGTTTTCTGTTTTATAATAATAACCTTTTGGAATTTTTCTTTAGAAATATCAAAAATGGTTTATATTGGATTGCATCCTTTATTCTCCTACAATATTGATTTAACAGATTTAAAATGGTCAAATAGAAGAAATGTTGGTGAATATGTTAATCTTGCCAAAGAAGAATCATACTATAAATGAGGTTTCATGTTAATGATGATTATAAAGATTTAAGAAAGTATTTGTATAAATGTATAATTTTTTTATTTATTCAATTTTTCATCCAAGTTAGTTCTATATTAGAAAACTATTATGGAAAAACAATAGAATCAAAAATACTAATCCTAACATATACAATGACAATAAAGACTTTAAAAATGTAAAAAAAAATTTTTAAATTCAAATAAATTGTGTGCATATGGCCCTATTGTGAAAAATAACATACAAAACTTCCGTTCACATTCTGTACTAGTACCATTATGTATTATTATTACATGCATATTCTGCAAATTTTAGCACATTTGACAGGAAGATTCCGTATCTTTACCAGAAAACAATTATAATGAAGTTAAACTCACTTTTCCTGAATCTTTCCTGCATCTTTTCTATGTGCAATTTTTTATAGGGTGGTAGACTTTACTCCAAACCCCAGTTTATATCTAACTTTTGAAATCTCTTTATTAATATGCAATATTGTTGGAAATTTACTAGATGTTGAAAATTATTTCAGTATCAAACAAATATTCTTGCTTTCCTATGGTACTAAGGCTAACCGGACCTGGATGCCCTGCCCTATAAATTTTTTTTTCAGAAAATGTATGGTTTTTCCATACATTTTCCGTGCATTTTGTATGGAATATGCATGGAATTATACATTAAAAGAGTGCTTTTCCATACATATTTGTCCTGGAATATAATTTTTCAGGTCATTTTCCAAAAATTCCATACATACTCCATGCATATTCCATGTACTTTCCATACATTTTTAGTGAATATTACAGTGATGATAGTAATGAATTAGATTACGATACATTAGGATTAGTTTAATAATCAATGAATGAGGATTTATTTTCAGAAATAATAAATGAAGAAGCATTTCAACAACCAGAAGAAAACCAACAATTATTACATGATTCTACGGGTTTTGAAGAAGTTTTGAAGCCAATGATGAATATGAAGTAATAATTTCTACTAAAACAAGAAGCAAGTACCCAATTAAGCAACATAATCTACGAAATAAAAATGCTTAAAAATTTGTTTTAAATAATTCTATCATTTTTGAAATACTTTCGGCACCCAGCCTTGATATTCATCAAAACCTCAATCTATATTTTGATAAAAATTTGCTCCTCTAAAAAAACTATTTTACTATTTGATAGCTCGTCAAATCAATAGGTTTTTGCTAGTAAAGTATTCATAGCGTTATGATCATACCGTACTGGATTTTGGGTTCAAATATTTAACAATAGAAAAATTAAACTTTGCATAAATATTTATTAGAACATATGGTCCAAAAATTTTGGGTTTTCATTATTATCCATAAACTCAATAAATCTTATAATATTATCAGCTTCGACTGTATACTATTCGCGCTCGATACAGCGAACCTGTTATATATAACGAATGAATCGTATGATATAACGAAGTTACGGAAATTTCATTATATATAAATTCAGTTCGATATAATGATTTTTAATATAAATTCTCTATATAATGGATAGTAAAGAAACCAACTCTTCCTTATATAGAGTGTCAGCTGCATCAAATTTTTAGGATGATTTCCTCTTTTTTATGAGAAAAAGACCACGACACACACGACTTTTTTCAATCTTTTTTATTCAATAAATCAACAATTTAAAATCAATATTTAATAAATAATAAAATATTAGTAATGATGATGAAATAATTATTTATCAGTTTAACAATTGGTATCTTGTCAAATTGTTGTTCCACACATTCGAATTCTGACCCACCAAAGAAATCATTATCGTCAAAGTTTTGGCGAGAAATATTTAATGTTTGACAAGATTATTTACTATTGGATCAATTGAATTCTGATGGACTGTGTTCATATTATTGGCTGGATTATGGCCAACAGTGCCATTATTATTGTCGACAGAGTTTAATATAGGAATGTTTACTGGAATAACTGAATTTCAATTAACCATCGGACTGATTGAGCCATGACCAACTAAATATTTATTGTCTGAAATCCCATTATATTGGCCGATTGGCTGAATTACTATTGAGAGTGCATTGCGGAATAATTAGGAATAATTGAATAACCATTAATATGGTTATCAAGATTATGATGTTGATGGCCCATGATGAATTATTATTTCATCTAATTAATTATTTTTATTTAATTTGATAATTATTTAGTTATTTTATTAATTAATTAATTTTTTCTGTCATTTATATAATTAATTTAAAGAAGTTATTACTACTACATTATATTTGTGTGTGTGTGCTCCAAAAAATAAAAAACAATGGTTACATTGTTTGTTTGTTCTATGTGCAGAATATTAAGATGTAATATCGACGGATTATTAATGTCATGATCCTATTACACATGTGCGTAGGAATTTGGGGTTCTGTCTATTTGTTTGTTTTCTATGCAAAATACTAATATCCGAGTGTGCCGAATTCGAGTTTGATTATATTATTATTATTATTATTATTATTAATGTTCACTTTGTCTCGTTTTTGTTGCAGTACACACCCCCATATTAATGATGATAATAATAATAAGTGGATTCGGTTCGCTAAACCCCAAATCCATAAAACCAAGGTCCGCTAAACCGAGATGTACCATGATATCACTTAATTTACCTGCCATTGATTAGATGATCTTTCCAATAAAAGAAGTTTTTGTTTCCCTTATTATTATATTATTGTTAAAAAAATTCATATTCTTCCATGTAAATATGAATATTCTCTAAAATAGTAAGTTGGTAAAAAAGATCAAAAAAAAATTCCTTTATTTATTCTTCCCTTATTTTTTTTTTTAGGATCATTCTTAATTATTTTTTTTTGATATTTTTAATTTTATTTTTGGTAAAAATAAAAATTTTCTAGAAAAGAAGGTCATTTTTTTAATATTTAATAAAATAAAGAAAAGAAAATGTCGGAATGTCCATCTAGTGAACGTATAATATTGAATGTTGGTGGAATTAAGGTGAAAATATGTATAAATATATTTTATAATAATTAATAAACAACAACAATAATAATATTATTAATCTTGTTAATATTTTCTATTTATAATCTTTATCCATTAATTACATATAATAGTATGAAACATACCGTTCTACCCTAACAAATTATCCCGATACATTATTAGGAACAATGTTTCAAGGAAGAAATCAAACATTACTTCATCCCATAAATGGGAATGAATACTTTATTGATAGGAATGGCAGAGCGTTTCATTATGTACTAGAATTTTATCGTACGGGAGATGTTATTTGGCCAAATGATGACGAATTCTTATCGTCAAACATGTCTTGTAGTTGTTGTCAATTAGTAACAAGACAAGAATTGATAAGAGAATTTGATTATTTTCAAATACCAACCAAGAAAGAAATGATTCCATCAAATATCGACGATTCAAAATCCTTAGCAATAAAATTAGATGGATTTGTCACAAATTTAATAGAGTCTTACTATATAGCGAGACAAAATTATCAGACAAATTTATCAATTAAATTTTATGATCGTCTACCAACAATAAAATTAGAACCAAAATCAATTCCAATACATTCCGAACCTCGAATTGATAGATTAATGAAACCCTATTTATCGAGTGGTTATTATATATTAGAAATGTTCTCTAAATTCATTGAAACTTATATCAAGATGATGATTCCTGATTTAAGATGGAGTTTAGACAAAAGGTTTAAATATGAACCCGAGCCAAGTTATTATGAATTAAAAATTACAAGTGGAAAAGTATTGGATAAAGATGAGATTCTTAAATATTCAGTTTTAAAAAGTAAGTTTAATAATAATTTACACTTGATAAAAAAATAAAAATATTTAAAATTATATTTACATTAAATTTTATATATTGTTTAGATGTAAATATTTCAGAATCTCAATATATTGTAAATGGATTAGGTTTATTGGGTGGCACTTTTAGACCTTTGAATAGAGATGGAAGATATATTTAATATTTTTATATATTTTATGGACTATTTATTTCATTAATTAATTTATCTGTAATTATTATTATCATTATTATTACTAATATATATTATATTTATATTATTTATATTTTTATTATTTTTAGAATTATATAAAGATGTGAAGCTTTAATTTACAGTTATTTATTATTTACACATACACACGCACACGCACACGCACACGCATATACTCTCTTTTGAAATTTCGATTTTATTTATTATTTTTTTTTTTTTGTTAATAAATTTAATAAGTTTATTATTTATTGTAATATACATGTTTACATATTTGCATATACAAATATGATTGGTAAATATTGATAAATATTTAATAAAAATTATAAAGAACAATTGAATGATAAATAAATCTTTAATATCAAGGTTATCGAGTTGAAAAGCATGCTTTTTTGTAGGTACCCCAAAATCAAACGTGAGCCAATGGTTTTCGAATTAAGCACACATATACATGATTGATATTTACTATCTTTTTGTCACAAAATTTTACAAGTAAATAAATATAAACATGTTTTAAGTTGAAAATATTCTTTGGCAAAATTTACAAGACCAGATAATCCTATCCTTATTTTACGTTTCTCACGTGAATTTTGCAGGGTATAAGTAATCCGGTCCACAGCTTGTCCCGACCCATTAGGAACCTTATCATCGTCAAGGGAAACTTGATAGTGAAACAGAAATTATAAAACAATAATGGATAATTCCAATTCTATAATATAAATGAATAAATAGTTCTATATATTCCTATAGAATTTATTTATCTGTTCAATCAAAAAAAAAAAAATATATATAGTTCTTTTAATTTTTACGATAAATGGATAAAAGATCCATCATTGCATAAAGATCCACCAGATGTAGTCATGAATGTGGAAGAATACTGGTATTAGATTATCGACAGATTCATTAGCCTTATCAGTATTATTCCATTGATGGCGATGACGATCCGTTTGATGCAGTGATGACATTTAATTTTGACCAAATGTGAACAAGCTGTCTAATCATTATTTCTTTAGATGATGGCCTGATTCCATATTTAGCAACTTCCAACTAAAGATTAATTATATTATTATTATAAATCATTTTTTACTAATAAAAACAAAATATTAATAAATTGACTCTACTTTTAATTCAGGAACTGTCATTCGTTGATAATTTGGCATCTCTTTAACAACTTCATTATTAGAAGTTAATGCTGGTGTTGAAGATGATGCAGAAATGGCTGAAACTACTTGTGTTGAAATTGAAACTGAAACTGGAGCTGGTACTGAAGCAGCTGGGACAGATTCTTTTACTGATGTTGATGTTGATGTTGATGTTGATGTTGATGTTGATGTTGATGTCGATGTCGGAGGTAAAGCTAATTTTGATGTTATTTGTGATAATGGAGATTGAATATTCTCTCTATCTTTATGACTAGCAAAAATCTTTTTTTTTGGAAAAGATTTCTTGAGCTTTTGATTACGTTCTTTAACTATACTGTTAACCTTTGATTGAAATATATATAATCAATGCAAGTAATAAATACTAAATAATATGAAATGATAAATAATATATAAAGTAATAAATAAATAAAACTAGGTTTAATGACACCTTTTGATGATATCTTTTCAATAAACCAGACATCAGACTAATAAGTTTATTTTCCTCTTCTTGTATTTGAAGTTGATAATTTTTTATAAAAATGTTGACTTGTTCATCATCATCATTCAATAATTTTTCATTAATTTCAAAAGAATTATATATTTCCTATATTAATCACATAAAACATTTGTCAAAAATGTCCTCTCCTTATTAAATAATAATAGTAATAATAATAATTAATTTCTTACACCAAAATCATAAATTGTTTTTTTAAGTAAATCAGATAATTTAGTTTCATTTGGTGGAATAGTATTACTGGTTTTAGTTGACTTTTTTATGAAACTTGTAATGGTTTTTTGTGAGGTATTATTTAATAATGTTGATTGTTGACAATTTTTATCCTCCATTTCATTAGAAAGAAAGTATTTTAGATGGATTACACAAACAATCAATAACAAAAATAAAGAACACGTGAATTTAATTTCCCTCGGGTCACGAATCACAAATGATCTTCAATTTGTGATGTTAAACGAATTTCAAGAAAAATGAAAATGACCAAAAAGAAATATTACAATTATAATTATCATTTAGTTTAATTTTTATTTATTAAAATCATGTCAAATAATACTATTACTAAAGGCGAAATAACCAATGGTGAAGACGCAATTGACGAAAGTATTATGAATGATATGAAAGATATATTTCAAGAAATTGATCAGGCAGAACTTGAGCTCGGTAAAAAAAATAATTTTATCAAGTTTTAACCAATTAGCTGGTTGTTAAATTCAACCCTTCTTTATTTTTAATTTGATTATTTTAAAAGCCAAACAACAAGTAAAACTTTTTACACCTATTTATGAAAAACAAAGAAAAGTTTTTGAAAGGATTCCAAAATTTTGGGCGCAAGCTGTAAGTAACGATGATTTTTTTGTTTATTAAAATTATAATTAAACGAATACTAAATATTGGCATTATTAAACTTTAATAGTTGACCAAAAATTCTCTTATTGGTAAATTTATTGTTATTATAGTGATAATGATAATTATAATTTTTATTAATTAATATATATCCATTGTTGTTATTATTATTGTTGTTGTTATTATAACGAAGCTCAATCATTGTCATATGATGATTATGAAGTTGTTCAGTACATTACTGATTTAAATATCAAAAGAGATGATCCTGAAAATTTAGAAAACTATTCAATTATTTTCAAATTTTCAGGAAACCCTTATTTTAGCAACGAAGAAATTGAAAAGGTAATTTAATTAACCATTAAACATTTAATAATAATTATTATTATCTGAATCTGGATCTGAATCTATTACGGATATCGTTAAATTTTAGAAATTTTTCATTGACGAGGATGGAAAAAAAACTACAACGTCTACAACAATCAATTGGTTTAAAGATAAGGCGAGTAACTAATGAATCAAAAGAGAGATAAATTACTCAATATATATGTATAATAGTAATAATAATAATACTATAAATTAATACTAAAATAATTATTAGGATTTTACTAAAGAAGATGACGGTGATCAATGTTTTTTTAGATGGGTAGCTGGAGATTCTATTGATGATATGAATTGGGAGATAGGAGGAATTATAAAAGATGATTTCTTTCCCCAAGCTTGGAAGTAAGTTATTATCATTATAGATAATATTATTTATTATAAGAAATCATATTGATTATATATATTATTATCATTTTTTCCTGTAAGTTATTATAATAAGGATGATCCTCACGATGATGATGAACTTGATGATGAAGATGATGATGACATCGAAGAAGAAGGTAATGATTAATTAATATTTATTTATCGAGAAATGATATTATTATTAATTATCATTTTTTTCTTTATTTCTTTAGAAATTACTTTACCTCTGCCGTCGAGAAAACGACAAAGAAGTGAAGAATAAAAATGACATAATTATTTTTTATTATAAAGTAGGAATGCTAATATAACTTGTTAATTATATATAGATTATTGTAATATTAATAAGAAAATTAATTTTAAAAATTCCAAATATATTATATGCAACCGAACCACATTATGTCACATAAAAATTTCAGGCCCAAATTTAGTCATCACCGATATGATTTAACGACTTTATAATGAGTGTCTTATCTTTGAGTCATTAAATAAACTACATAAATGCTATACATTCAGGATTGTCATAATTGTTACATGTGTCTTGTGATTTGTACCAAAGACAATGTAAAGCCACTTGATGATACTCATAGTCCGCCTTGTGTTTGAACATTATAAAAACAACATCAATTCTCGGATAAAATCGAACTAGTCAAATCACAAATCCTTTAATAGTTATTGCTAAACACTATTTTATTTTTGTTTAAAAAACCAAATAACAAAAAAAAATATTTATAACAAACAATTTAATAAAAATGTTTACTTTCAACAGTGAACTTTTTGCAGTTTATTAATTGGACCTGTCCTTGACTCCTTACTTCATCATAAAACTTACAAAACCAGTTCTATGACATGAATCAAAAAATTGATGAAATAATAAATAAAATAAATCAAACCAACTCACTAGTGATAAAAATATTCAGAAGAAATTGAAAATCTCTGAGCAATTATTTGGTAAAAGATTGAATTGGGCTCAGAAAATTTCTGATGGAAATCTGTGAAGGAAAACCATCTTATTGCAGAGGTTGCACAAGATGTATATGTGGATCACAAGAGAACACAGGTTATCCTCCCCTGGTCAAGCATTGCATCTAAGGTTCTTGAGGAAATGCAAGTCCAAGATGTCAACTGGTTTGAGATATTTTTGAAAGTTATGATATTTTGTCACAGTATTCAAAATGGTATGAGGCTTTTAGAGTTTGGAAAATTCAGATGAATTACAATGAAGTGAGACAATTTTGGAATGAAGTTCACATGGATAACCAATGTTGGAATATCTTCAGATGCAACAGCACTTAGGCTGCTGTTTTACTTGGATGAGGGACACATTCTTACTGCAACAACCCACAAGACAAATATATGACCCTTGTTTAAGATACTTTACAAAACATCAGATGGAATACTTTGTGTATTATGCTTGATACAGTGGACATTCTGTCTAATTTTGCACAAATTCAGGAATGTGACCCTTCTTTGCAAACTAGTTCTAGACTTTTGAAGTTGTTTCCATGATTCATTGACATTTCAACTATAGATGCATTGTCCTGTGAACTTTTAGAGAAACCAATTGACAAGTTTTTCCTTGGTTGTGCTTTGTGGAATGCATTGATTAATTCTGGAATGTCAATGAGAGAGTAATTAATCAAAGTTACTCAGAACCAGATGATCAGTATCACTCTCATTTCTGTGGACATCTCACCACAACCATATTTATCACATCTGCTCATGAGCAGCTACATAGCTACCTGTATTTCTATCAAGGAGGACAGAAACCAAACGCTTGTAATGTATCCATCTGAACCTATCCTCTCTGAAACTGCTCTCAGACTTGTGGATAATAATGTAACTAAAGATGAGAATCACAATTAGTTGCAATTCAATTTTCATATGCAACTGCAATCACAATTCAATTTTTATATGCCACAATTAATTGAGAAGCCACCTTTAAATGCAACACTGAAGGTTTTTCAGTTATTCACATCTTTTCAATGTGGATTTGTTGATGCTGGTCATTGTGGTGAATTTGTTATCAGACTTATTCTGATCATTGCATGGCAGAAGTGTATACAAAAGACTCAGAGTAACAATGGACTCTACACAAGATGATTGTCTCAAAGATTTCTTGTCTGTGTTGTTTGGTATTTTGATGACCTGGAAGCAAATAGTATCCTTGGAAAGGTTTGAAACTGGACAAAATACTATTGGAATCTAATCTATGTTTTACTCATTTTATAGCTAATTGCTTGGACAACTGTTTAGATGAGCTGCAGCTGCAATACTTAAGTCCAACCAACCTGGTGTTGACCATTCAACTTCAGAATGTTACATTCTCATATATTGTGTGATGTCAGAAATGTTTCACAAGGAGGTGCTGATTACATGAAAGATTAAACTTACAAGATGAAACCTTCTCTTTACATAATAGGGGAGAATGGTTTTATCAGCCTGAGCAGATGAGACAATGTGAGTATGATAAACATATATCTGTGTTCAATGATACAAGAACCAAATCAATACTAAATACTAAATGTGTATATTAATCCATTTGGCAAAGTATGGAATAGTGCAACAGTCATGGACAGAACAATGTCAGTAAAAAGTTTTGTTCCACTATGTTATGCATTAGACAATTGAAGATATAAATATATATATGACTATACTGTAATGATTTCTGTATTTGCAAGTCAAAAGAGAGTTATAATTGAAATAATACTACTGTGATATGCTATTTAAGGTGAGTCAATAAATATTTGGGAGTTATCTAAATTATAACTTTGTGGCAAAAATTATATCCAGAGAAGTTATTGTGCCAATTATTTGGGAGAATGAGAGAATAATTGATAATGTATAGTGTTCCATGTCGCAATCCAAAAAAGGAAACAAAATGGTTGTAAAGGTGGTTGCAACCAGTGGTTGCAATCATTTTTATATGATGCAAAGATGGTAGCAACCATCATCAAAAGTTGCAGCCAGTATCCTTAATAATGTAATTAAATTGGGCAAATATTTCATGCTTAATGAATAACTCGGGTAATATGTCAAAAGTTGTTCTATGAAATACATGAAACCAAGTCATTTATATACTTGTTGAATAATTAATAAATGATTTCCCCACTTATTATGAAGATTTATTTTTTTATGGGAAATCACTTCCTTTATGAGAAATTATCACGTGATTCAAATAATAAATTACTGGAATAGCGCCATTATGATTTTCAGACAAATGTGCATGCAATCTTTCATAGGGTCAAAGAAAACCTAAACATGACATAAATGTTACTTCAAAACATTTGAAAGAAGAACATCTTATTGATGCTTGTGCTTATGTTAGCAAGTTGCTGGAGAATAAATCATCACTCTCAAAAAACGATTTAATTGCAAGAAGTTACAAAAGTTTATAATCTCTATCAAAGAATCAGAATTACCGAAAATGTTATCCAACCTACATGTAATGATGAGCGAATCAGGTTGAAATTATATACAATTTCAAAGAACTAAAGTTGCAGCAATGACCTTGTAACAAATGAGATTGATGAATTGCCTCGAAAATGTCCACATGAGGAGAGGTTCAGGGCCTGTTTCTTTGAGAAATCCAACGTTAATGAAATGTGTTATGCGATATTTTGAATCATATAATCCCATTTTGATACTAACTGTGAAAATGGCAATTAAAAAATCAGTTTTTTGCAAAATTTTGTCTGTTGGATTGAATAAAACTATGTTATGATGCTGAAAAATGGTTTCAATATTTTGGTGTTTAGAAGGAAATTGGGTGGTATTATGAATTTCAACATTCTCTTTCCGAAACTTATAATCCTGCTCAGGATGTTTCTAATGATTCCTTTCATGATTGAAAACTAGAAAATCAGAATTTCTAATTTCATAAAAGATATAAAACCGGGATCTTAAGTTAATAGGAGTAATCTTATATTGAAGGATGTATAAAAAATATTTTCACAAGTATATCTCTTCAAGCCAAATTTGTCAATTGAGTGTATAGAAATATAGCATCGTGACCAACCAAAAATTAATTAATAAATGTCAAAAAGTTTGTTCGGATATCTCAATGATAATCTTTTTGAAGAGGGAACAAAAGTTTAAGCATACCAAGAATCACTAGGTGAAATAACCACAGAGAGCTTTCAGGGAAGATCAAGAATTTGTTGAGAAATACAATGATATAAAAGATTATAAGGAATGATATTAATATGACGGATGAGTTGAAGTTGCAAGTGCCAGTAGGGCGTAATACAACGAGTAAAAAGTTATATCATGTGAATTAATATATCTAAGATCAATCTTGCCTTGGGATAGTAATAATATAAAACTGATAAATCATTTTTTATTCTTGTAATTAAGATGGTAAATTACTTTTAAATTATATAAATAAAAATTTAATTTTAATATTTTTTCACTAGATATAAAATTATTATATTATAGATTTGCTTTTCTTTCTTCCAAATGACTTCTTCTTTTATCAGAAACAAGTTCTCCCTCAAACATTCTATTAATAGCATTCACGTAAGCCTTGGCACTGGCTATGACCACGTCTACATCAGTTCCACGACCTAGATATGTATTTTTAGGCTTAAAAACACCATCTATCGCTGGTTTTGTTGTTAAATTTTTTGTCTCATCTAATCCCGACGAATCAACATCTTCAGTTACTTTAACTACTACTTTTCCCAAAGCATCCATACCTTCTGATACTGCACGAACATCATAATTTAACAATCTAATTTTTCGTTGAACTAAACGTTGAATAGCACCAAATACAGCCATTATTGGCCCAGTTCGTCCAATAGCTGCATCCATTAACTCTTTATTACCATCACCCGTCAATGTGTCTATCAATTTGACTGTAGCTGTTGCCATTTCTGCAGTTCCTGAAACCACCTGAATAGATTGTAACTTGAATCGATGTGACTCAGGAGCTGTTCCTGAGGAAATTTGATCTGACAACAAAGCAAAAAGATCATCTTCTGTAACTTTTTTTTTCGAATCAGCTAATGCTTTAAATTGTTCAAATGCATTATTAACTTGCTCTTCACTCATGTCACCATATCCTAATTCATCGATACGTGATCGAAAAGCATTACGTCCCGACAATTTACCCAACACTAACTTCGTGTCAGACACACCAACATCTTCCGGTTTCATAATTTCATACGTTGACTTATTTTTGAGAACACCATCTTGATGGATTCCAGATTCGTGAAGAAATGCATTTGCTCCAACTATTGCTTTATTGGGTTGCACTAACATTCCGGAATGAGATGAGACTAAAATTGATGTACGATAAATTTGTTGTGTGTTGATTGAATGATAAACTGGATAAAAGTCTGGATGTGTTCGTATATTCATTGCTATTTCTTCAAGTGAAGTATTACCTTTTTTTTTAACAAAAAGGAGTATGGAATTAATAATTAGATGATTGTTATAATTGATAATTTTTATTATTCTTATATATCAGATTGTATAAACATATACCTGCACGTTCACCAATGCCATTAATAGTTACTTCAACTTGTCTTGCACCATTAAGGACTCCTGATAAAGTGTTAGCAGTAGCTAGACCTAAATCGTTATGACAATGTGTTGACCATATTGCCTATATATATAATTAATTATCAATAGTAAAAAATAAAAAATAAATATAATTATTATTATTAATAATTAGATTTACCTTATCTGAACCAGGAGTGTTTTCAATCAGATATCTAATTAAAGCGCCATATTCTTCAGGATTAGTATAACCAACTGTATCAGGAATATTTAAGGTAGTTGCGCCTGATTCGATCACCTTACCCAACAATTTACATAAAAAATCCTTATCACTTCTGCCGCCATCTTCGGCACTAAATTCAACATCATCACAAAGACTTTTTGCATATTTTACAGCTTCTGATGCACGTTTTATACATTCTTCTCTATCAATTTTCAATTTATATTTTAAATGTATATCAGATGTTGCAAGGAAAGTATGTATTCTATGTAAAGGTGATTGTGATACTGCATCATAACATCGTTTAATATCCTTTTCTTTTGCACGTGCAAGTCCAGTGATCATCTATTATTATTCATAAACATATGAGCATAATATCAAGTGTAATAAATAAAACACAACAATGATAATAACTTACCACTGGTTTTCCAATACTCTCTCGACCTTGCATTAATGGACCGACTTCTTTTGCTATCCGAGCAACTGCTTCAAAATCTCCTGGTGAAGCTATTGGAAAACCAGCTTCAATAACATCAACGCCAAGGCTTGACAAATGTTTAGCAATATCAAGTTTTTCATCTATAGTAAGAGTAACACCTGGTGACTGTATATAAAATTTTTTTATTAATAACAAGTTTGATAAAACATTTTTCCTTCTTTTTATCTATACTTGCTTGTTCACCATCGCGTAAAGTTGTGTCAAAAATTATTAATCTTTCTTTATTTGCATTATTAACTTGACTAGCAAAAAATCGATGATTATGATGATTAACTATTGAAGAGCTTGTTATAGTGGGTATAATAATAGCATTTTTTAAGGGCAAATTTATGACTTTTCTAGTCATTATATTATGAAAACTTTTTGAAAACATTTTGTTTTTTTTTTAATTTTTTTAATTTTAAAAATTTTTTTGATATTTTTCTACAGATTGATTTATTTATTTAAAAATTTGGTGACTCATTTTTACGATCAATCGGCGCGTATAATTTCTAAAACTAGACTAGTAGAGATGTTAATCGATTAATTTTTCGCAATCGATTTTTACATTGCAAATAGTAGTAGTAATAGTGCTTTATTTGTTTTATGCTTATGAGTTAACAACTTTTACATATTACATACAGTATTAATAAAATGAAATAATCTAGGTCACATGTCCAAAACACGATTTGATGTCACTTCAATAAATTCCGTTTTATTTACAACATAAATTTTAAAATTTTATTTTTTATTATTCTTTGATGGGTAAAAAATTATCAACAAATTTTTTGTTCTGTTTCAAAAAAAGAATATGGTCAACAGACTGTGAGCTAAGTCTATTTCATAACAAAGTAATTTGTTGTCCTGCATCAGAGAAAAGTCCTTCTGAAGGAACTGATGAAGAAGGAATGCCAATTATTTAATGGTTCATTTTCTTTAATAGGAAGCACTTGGGGTATGTTTTTATATGATTCAAATTCATCTCTGTCTAATTTGGCTATTTCTCTAGTTGAGACTTCTAAATTAAAATTGTAGACTTCTAAAATTAAAATTGCTTCAAATATTACTGTACTATTATCATTATTACTATTGCTATTATTATTGTTATTATCATTATTACTATTGCTGTTATTATTGTTATTATCATTACTACTGTTAATTTATTTAACACTTGATTTTTTTTCGATTTTTTCAATTAAATCAATAATCAATTTATAATCAATTATAAAATTTTGTCAATAACTTTTAATCAATTGTGGGACACATAATTGATTTTATAATTGATTGTGGAAAAATCAATTTTTGTATAATTGATTAACATCCCTATTTTCACCCCTTGTTCTTTCTTCAGAATACTTCTAATGGTGCTATAATTCTTGGGTTCCATAGTAGATCTGATGTAAATTAACTTCATATTAACTATTTTTATGTAGAGGTAATTCTATATATCATTTAATATTAACTAAATTTTGATCCCTGAAATTCTCAGCAATACAAATGTTCACTTTGTCTGGTTTTGTTACAGCATGTCCCATATAATAACAATGAATTATTCACTGATATTACTACTAACTTTCATAAATTTGATAGAATTTCTATATAACAGCAATTACCCAATGTTTTGTGTGTTAGGACAGGTGGCACAAGTGCTTTTGGTGTTTTGTTTACCTTCTCAAGTATAGCATCTAAACCCTAGTGTTGAGATATCCACTCAGACCTAGACACAACAGAATTTTGCTCAATAATTTGATGAACTTTAGGACAAAGGCATAATTGTTGTTCTTCATCAGCAATCTCAATTGATTGATAAATAGGCTGTCTTCTTGCTGATCAAATTGGAGCAAAATTCTTTGTGCCACTGTTTTAAGGAGAGGCTGTTCTATATATATAATACATCAATGAAAATTATGAAAACCAATCTAAACATCCAATCATGAATTTTATTTGAAATCTCACATCTAGATTCAGAATTTAGGTTGGAGGAACCCATTATTGTTTGCTAATAAAGTTTAAATGATGCAGATCATCTATGGATCAATTAATTGCTTATAGTAGTAAACAATAGGTCAGCTTCAAAATACTAAAACAAAAAATTTAACTGATAAGTTTTATTATTCATGGTTCAAGTTTCAAACTTTATCAACTAGTTTTTTCTCAAGAATTGGTCGAGCATTAGCCTTTTGAAAATTCCAAATTTTATTATTGCATATTATTATTATACCAACACTTAAAAATATTCTGAGGTTGTGTAATTATAATAGGAGCATAGTTGTTTGTTATACGATTATTTATAATAACATCTATGTGAAAATCGGCCATATGAAAACAAAAAATTTTTTTATTACTAGTATACTTTTGTCAACTTTAAAATCTCCAGATCAAGTTAGATCAAATATTTTGAAGGGTAGTTGGTTCCTTATAATAAATTTGCATCACAATGAATTTTTTAAAATATTAATATAAATTCATTGAAACGTAATTAGTAATTCGGTATAACGAATTTTAGATGATAGATTCATTGAAACGAGATTTGACTGTAATTGATGTAAATAGGTATCTGAAAACTTTTATTTAGGAGGTATAATAAAAATACAAATAACTTTTTGGTGAAATGGTTAATATTATTATTTATCAATTTATCATTTATTTTATTTTTAATAAATGCAGAGTAAATTCAGCGGCAAAGTTATATTCTTCTAAGATAGTACTGTTACTAGGTGACGAAAAACAATTGAACATTTAAAATTATCATATTATCATATATTGTTTATTATTCATTTATTGTTTATGAAAGTCATGAACGCGTGATTATATAGATAGATTCCAGAAAATTTCTGCTTGCAGAAAGGAAAATTCAAAGGAAAACTTTGACGAAAAGAAAAATATTACTGAAATATTTTTATGGATGACGAGCAGGAAATTTTGATGGAAAAAGAATTTTTAGATTTTTACCTGAAGAGATTTTTCATAAAAAGAGAATACTAATTAACCGACATGTATATACTGTATGTATAGGCGATTTGTTTTCATGTATTTTGGAAAAATAACCATGAGAAATAACTCTTTTGAGAATATTTCCAGAGTTTCGACTCGAACTTCAATCACAAAACCAAAAGTATTAACTTGTATAAAAAAATGGTACTACTATTTTACGTTACGAAACAAATCTCAAAGAACTCTTGGGGATGTGAACTTTTCCATGGCCTGACAAAAAAATAAAAAAAATAAAAAAAATCTTTAGATCATTTCCAAAGCTTGATTTCTTATTGTAAACACGCTTTAATAATTTAGCTCATATAATAATTGAATATTAATTATAATTTATTAACTAGACCTCCAAAAAGAAAACAAAAATTTACAGCAATGAAAAAAAACTATCAACTATTAACTATTAACAGATCGATAACAATATTTTTCGTCATAGATGGTAAAATTCTCAGACCTATGAATTTCTGGATTAGTCAAATTAGTGCTCAAGATCTTGGCGAAAGATTCATGTGGATGAAATAATTCTAAAAGTTGCAAGAATCCATGAAAAGCTGATAGTGCACCTTTATGAAATTTATCTTTGTTGAGAGTAAATCTTCAGTAAGTGTGGATTTTTAATACAGATGAAACTGGCCTTATTTTATTGTATATTTCCAAATCAAGCTCTTTTATTCCAGGAAAAACAAAGGACTGCTTATTCAAAATTAATTTAAAGAAAGGTTAACCAATGCAACTGGTACAAGAAAATGTAATCAAACCAAGATGTTTCAAAATATAAATATGTCTTTGTCATCGTAATTTAGAAGTTTACCTAAAGCATGAGTGTGCAATGATATTTTAAACATTGGTTAAGAAATTGTTGGGAATTTATTATTCTAAAAAAATCCTTCAAAAATTTTTTTAAATTTCTATAATCACTTTCGTCAAACTCTAAACCATTTTTATGCTTAAAGCATTTAATTGATATATCCATTGCTTTCAAAACATTATATCAGTTTATTCATCATTTACTCATCTAAGATCATTTAAACTATTTCATCATCATCTAAACGTTCTTTTGTCAAACTCAATTCATTATCATTAATATATTCAAAACTTCTAAATCATCATTAAGATTCGATTTCAATTATTTGATCAGTGCCAATTTGCTTTGATTGTAATTGTTTCTTCATTGGTTGGTAATTGATAAAATTCCTATTTATTTATTTAAAAAAATTTTTTAATCGCCAATTTTTTCAAAATTTTATAACAAGAGGAACCTTATATATATAGTCACGTTTGGTTATAATATTAATATGGAAGTCTAATTGTGTATTTAATGAAAAAATTAACTTTATCACAAAAGGTTTTTTTTTACCTTTAAGATTTATAACCTTTTTCATTTGATTCATGAAAATAAAATATGTAATAATTACATAATGATCTCAAATTTTTATTACAGGGCTCAAATTGGAGATTTGGACTTGCAACAAATTGGCCAGTTATTCTAGAATTGAAAACTAGAGTTACACTTCCTCAACACGAATCAGATTATCAGAAAATGATAAAAATGGGAGCCGAAATTAGTTGCAATTAATTGAGGATCCATCTTTAGAATGGGATTCTGGTACCTTATTCATTTGGTGGATTGATTGAATCCTATTCCAATATCCTAAGAGCTTATAAGAACAAACAGTTATTCAAAAGATAAAAATCGATAACGTTATTATTATTAACACAAAGAATATATATATATATATATATTTAACGAAATCGTGGGAAAGAAGGGAAAAAAAGGTTTGTTCATACAAGCAAAAAAACATTTAAACATTTAAACCATTTAATAACCATTTTATTTATTATTATTATGTGTTTAAGTTTTTCATGTGGTTTTTTATTTGGGTTTCACAAAATTGTGCTATTTTTATTTTTTATTCTACCACTAACAAATGAATTGTGGCAGTGTAACGTTAAATTTTAATATTTAGGACATTTGGCGACAAAGTCGCCCGGCAGAGAAGCAATCCAATATCTAAAAAAAATTTTTTTTTAAAATTCTTCGATAACAAGTTAACTAATTAGTTTGTTAAAACCCATTTAATATCACTAAAAAAACAAATTTATTGGTTTATTTATATGTATCATCACATTTATTATATTTTTATATAAAAGAAAAATAGTAATAATAATATATATATATATATACCTGTATATATCAAATGAGTGGGAGTAGTCGTGCAATTCCGATCCACATGGCAGACTTTCATATATTAGACACATCTGTTGTATGGCTTACTCTTTATTTTTTTCTTAATCTGGCTTTAACCTTGTATAATAAAGCTGTTATGCAATTATTTGATTTTCCTTTTCCATGGACATTGACCGGAGTACATGCTTTATGTGGAGCGATTGGATCTTATACGTTTTACTGGTTGGGTATATTTCAACCTACACGTTTGAATGAACGGGAGAGTATGGTAATGTTGTTGTTTTCAGTTTTATATACCATAAACATTGCCATCAGCAATGTATCTTTGTAAGTAAAAAAAGAAATATATATTTTTTTTTAATGTTACCGATTATGCTTTTTATTGATCTAAATAACAGCAAAAAAAAATTTTTTTCGATGGCATGAGCAGTCAAAATTTAACTCACACACACATATATATATTTATTTATTTATATATATTTACACATGTACATATATACAAATTAACTTTTATCTTTTTATGATAAATTTTCTATTTCTCTAGACATTTAGTTACGGTACCAGTAAGTTATCATTTTTAATGAATTATATATGAATAATTAATTTGTGCATTACAGATCAATATCTGATCTAGATGATTTTTTAATGTCCGAAAGTTCCATCAAGTGGTACGAGCGATGACTCCACTATTTACTATAATACTCTCGATCCTTTTCTTAAAAAAGAATTTCCCAACAATGACTTATATCTCTTTATTACCGGTTAGTATTAAAAGGTGGAGCGATATGTTGATTAGAAGAATTTTAGGTTGATTTTATAAATTTTTATTATAATATAATCTTAGGTTGTTTTAGGTGTGGTATTTGCAACAGTTGGTGATTATTACTTTACAAAAATGGGTAAGAATATTATTTATTATTAAAAATAAAAAATAATTGACAGACATATAATCTAATGTATCTTTTTTTTTTTTTTAAACAGGATTTTTTTTAACAATTTTAGGCACAATACTAGCAGCATTAAAGACTGTTGTAACAAATCGAGTTCAAGTTGGCCGTCTTAAGCTTCATCCATTGGATTTATTGTTACGTATGTCACCATTGGCATTCGTTCAAACCGTAATTTATGCTTATGTCACTGGAGAATTACATAGAGTTAGAGCTTTTAGTAAAACTGAAATGACAACATCATTAGTGATTGCATTAGCTACAAACGGCATTATAGCATTTTTCTTGAATGTGGTAAGCTTCACAGCCAACAAAAAAACGTCAGCTTTAACAATGACAGTTGCTGGCAATGTGAAACAAGTTCTATCAATTATTTTGGCAGTGATAATATTTAATTTAACTATAACACCAACGAATGGACTTGGAATATTTTTAACGTTGCTTGGAGGTTTGTCCTTTTCTTTTAAAAGATTTATATATCAATTCTTTTTTTTTTTTTTTTATTAAACCTTTTTTTTTTTTTTTTGAATTCTTGATTATTATTAGGTGCTTGGTATGCATACGTGTCAAAAAGATAACATCTTTAGATTGATGGTGATGATGATGATAATGATAATAATAATAATATATATTTTATTAATTAAAACAAATATATATTTAATAATAATAGCAGTAATATTTAACTTAATTTTAACATATTATTTACATATAAAATAGACTTGATTTTGATAATAAACGAATATTTTTTTTTTCAAATTTTTTATAATTGTTTAATGGCAAAATATATATATATATATATATATTTTTTTTTTTTTTTTTTTTTTTTACAATTAAATAATGAATAATTCAGAAACAATCCTAGAACACACATATCTAATTAGCATCGTTATAAAGTTTTTTTTAAATGATTATCATTAGCTGTTTACATTTCAAACGGTTATATTCATCCACTACCAAGCCTATTCCACAAGTATAAATATTAGTTAGTATTAAACGTTGTGTTTTTATTTTAAATATTTTAACGCTAATTAATAATTTACCTATTACATAATGCAATATTACTGGTTTTACAGCTACCTCAGATTTATATACATGTCACAAGATATCCATTACAGCGAGAACAGATAATGGAAGTTCTGAATTCATCATATCTCCTAGCTCGGCATGCTTTTTTTCGGTTGCAAACGATGAAAAAATTCATCTTCATATGCTACAACTGTTCTTCCGTTATTTTTGTAACAGTTTCATGATAAGCCTTCTGCTTTTTAATATATGTCTTAAAACGAAGATTGTGCCAACTACCATTAAATTCAAGTAGTGTTGGAAAATGCTCAAGATAATAATGCGGATATTATCTGTATTGAGCAACTGAGGTGACAGATAAAGTCGGAAGAGCTGTAATGTTCCAGGATACAGTTAGACTTAATTAAGATAAATATCAACTTGACTAACCTCTTATTATTTCTTTCACTGTGCGGTTTTCTTATGCCAGTTTCTATTTTCTCTCAATCCTTTGTGCTACATTTAATGGTTTGATTTCTATCCACACCACACGAAGCAACAAATAAGGTGTTTCTTCCCGAGTCCAGCTCAACACATCTGTCACCCACCAGGTTGAATGTCTAATGATTGGTAATCCCCATCTTAATCAAAACCATAACCATTCATACCATCCCGTTAGGATAGAAACACTCACAGCATCTGTCATGATGCCAAGGCCAAACCTTCGCCCCTTTGTATCATCATTAGGTCGTGTAATCACCTTTGAAAAAAAAAGAGAAGGTTTACCTTGGGTTTTACAAGTGAAGAAGATATTGTAGTAGATCAAAATAAATATTCGCCTTATCAATATTAAATGTAAGTCTTCACCAGTTTAAGGCATCGTTTCCAAATTCTGTCATTGTTAGTCCATGCTTTCCCAAAATCAATTGAACGGAACAAATCAAAAAGAGCAATTGTTTGAATTGGAATATATCTGTTTTAAAACTGGCGATAGGTGCAAAGTCAAATAAGCAAAGGCCACAACCCATCCTTGTTTTTTCTCTCGCTTGAGCATCTCTTCTGTAAGGAGTAATTGATTCAATGATGGAAATGACGGAAGTTGGCAAGTTAAAATGGCTCTGAGGAGCGAGCATTTAAAATTTAAATATATAATCTAACTTAGATTATCTAACCAATAGAGCTAACTTATTTTTAATTAGATATTTTATTCATCATAACAAGTAACAAGAATAATATTTATTTTACAGTACTAAATCAAAATATAAAATTAAAAAATTTTTACCTAACAGCATTTCACACTTCATTTAGACCATCGATTGATATAATAATAATAATGATACCAGTCAGTATAATAGATACAATAATAACATCAGAAAATATTGAAATTATAGAAGAATTCAATAAAATTATTTATAATATCAAAAAATATTAAAAAAAGTCTACTCTACAACATCAAACACAAATGTTTAAAACTGATAGATCTTTGATGACAATGTGGTTTTGAGATATGAAGGTGTTTGCAAATTGTTGGCTTTTTTTTTATTTGTTGTTATTATTATATTGTTATATAATTCTTATTATTGTTGTTATAATGTTTTATAATATATGGTAAAATCGAAAAAATTCAGTACATATTGAAATCCCTCAAAATCAATGATAATGAAAAGTATATTCAAGCAAAACATCTCCATTTTACAAGCTTTTAACCACTTGTATTATAACCAGTTTTTTCTATTTTAATGCGGGCATTTTCCGGTAGGCTTACCTTATTTCCTCTGGCCATGGTGGAATAGGATAAGCCTGTATGATACAAATTCTGACGGAAAATTCGCTAAAATCATACCGTACATACTTATGGAAAGGATCTTAACTTTAAAAGTTTATTGACGACGTGTACCGTAATTACACAGTACATCATATGGCACAATTTTAGATTTTATTGGTCATTACGCAGTTTAAAGACAAAATAATTTTATATATTGGAGGGAGAGAAATGAATTTAAAGTTGATTCAAGTGTATATATACTTTAAGGTAGTAGAAGTAGTTATCATAAAATCACCATATCTTTATGATTTTTTAAATAAATGACTAGAACTTTATGTCCTTGTCACGTATGAACAAAGTTGAAGGTTGCAATAAAAGAAGAATGGTCTCAAATTCCTTAGGATGTGTTACATAACCTTATTGAAAGTATGCCGAGAAGAATTGAAGCATTAATT
>CAJVPN010000661.1:0-23359 GCA_910592215.1 Entrophospora candida
TAAATGACAACTACCAACCTCATCAAAAAATGCTTTTCCTGGATTACTTGAATTATTTAAACTTTTTAATACTACATTTTGTGCTCCTAAATAACTAAATTCCTTTTTATTTTCGTCATAATCAACTATTCCTCCTCTTGTCCATGTAGCAGTATAAATTGAACTAAATCCACCTTCTGTCAATTTTGTTATATCATCAAATTGCTCAAAAGGTATCCATTCTAAAATATACTCTGGCAGAGATGATTTCATTTGACATTGTTGAATAAAGTTGTCAACTATGTTATTTCCAGATGCCCAAGTGGTGAAAAGGCTCTGTAATTGTAAACTAATACAACCTTCACAGAACCTATCAGAGTATTTTATCAATTTACATTTGTTACATTCTCTTGGTTTTCCCCATTTATTTATTGCATGATTTAATTCAACCTCATAAATCGAACTTTCCTTACAATATTCTTTTTCATTTTTAGAAAGCTCCTTGTTTTTCTTGACTAATGAAAAAAAACAATCTTTCATACTTTCTTCATCAGAATTATTAGCACAAACATTACTATAGATTTCATTACGAATTTTAGTTACAAATTCTATTCTTTCTTGTGATAAAGATGATAATAATTTATTATATGACATTGCGTAAGAATATAAAATATAAGATTCGACTTGGAATGACGTGTAACAAACAATTTTTCGTACAACATTTTTTGATTTTTAAATCGTGATTCAATAATAATAAAAATTTCTTTGAAGATTTAAAAGTGATAAAAATATGAAATAAAATTAAACCTTACAAAAATATGTACAAAACCTGTCTTATGTGTTATGTAAAGGTCGTTCTAAGTACCAATATTGATTAACCAATGTTTCTTCAAACTCAGACACCAAAGACAGCTCAAGCATATTATTAAATATTATTACGTATTACTATTATGCGTAACTAACTTCAAAGTTAAAAATTCGAAAAAAACATGAAATTGAATAATAAAAGAATGTTTTTAATTTATAAAAAAGAAGAGGTATTTTTATTCTGAAAGAAAATACACGGAAAAAATAAGTATTTTAATAAAGCAAAAGTTCCAATTCAAATTATAACATTTGTAAACTTCCCATGATAATTATTCATTGCAATATACATATAATGATATAATAATTCTTTATTATCCTCGAGACGCACATTTTTACATAATTTGGATCCTATTTTATCATTATCATTATTGCTGATTGTATCAAGTGTTTTTACTTACGTCAAGTAGTTTTACTTTAGTCAAATCGTCAAAATGGCTCTGGTGAGAAACTACCTTTAGTCAATACTTTAGTTATGTCAATGACTAAAGTCAAAAGTTTCGTCATACATCATTAATTAGAAACAAAAGAATATATTACCATTGAAAGCTTGCAAATAAATAATGGAATGGCAATAGAGGAAGAAATAATTGCATCTTTAATCCAGCTGAAGAGGAGGAAATTGTTGAGAGTAATACTACACCTAAAGTTTCAGCAAGAAATGCTGTAATCAATTGCCTTTGAGACAGTTTTTGATTTTCTTCAATAAGGTGATCTAGAAATAGATTATAAAGAATTCAAGGCTTTTAATTATTGAAAAAAGGTAACATTATTAAATAATGAAAGACAATACAACATCATGTTTTATTTATTATTAATTAATATTTTCGAATTAAAAAATTTATTCAAATTAAAAAAATCTATTCTAATTAAAATTTATTCAAATTAAAAAATTTATCACTTTATTCAAATTAACTTTTATTCAAATTACTAGTTTATTCATTTTATAAAATATAATTATATCTATAATAATATAATTGCTAATACTATGACTTAAGGAAAATGTCAACTACTATTATTTATTATTATCACTATTTCAAGGACTAAAGGAAAAATAGGTTAAGAAAAAAAATTTTAATTGGATTGGATTCGAATTATTATTAATAATTTATTATTATCATCATTGTTCATTTTATTTGAATTGCTAGTTTTATTCGAATCATTAATTTTATTTGAATTAAAAATTTATTATTATTCGAATCATTAGTTTTATTTGAATTAAAAAATTTTATTATTAATTTTATGAATTAATATTAATATTAATATTAAAAAAATTATTCGGATTATTGGTTTTATTTGAATAAACTTTCAATGTAATTGAATACTCAAATTCATAACAAATAAAATGAATAATTCTAATAAACCTTATTCAAACGGAAGCCCTAATTTATTGTTGTTTTTTGATTTTAATATTAATGCATGGTTTCTATTCGTAATATATACAAATTTTGCTTTATTTGTTTTGTTCATTTTGTTCGTTTGTTCGTTTTGTTTATTTTTTATTCAAATAGAGACCCTAACTACTGCTAAAGATTATGATATTATTTTAGTACAAAGAGCTTTAGAAATATTTAACCAATAACTTAATTACAATACAAGAGCTATTGGTTTATTAAATTAAGCCAATAATTAATAAAAAACAGGATTAATTTTAGAAGAATATCTGATAAATATTGGCACTTTCAATATTTACTAATAAGCTTTTAGACTATATGATAAAAATACTAAGAATATTATTAACTTATCAGTATGCCAATACCTTGATTATTTTTTTAAAGAATATCAGTCAGATATCAGATTCTGGTATTTACTGATACCCCATTACCCAATTTGGCATCATTTGAGCGGTAAAAAGAGAACCAATAGATTATATATAAGCAAAGAAAGATAGGACCCTAAATTAGCAAAAAGAATTTTAAATCATGCACAAGCATAATCTTGATTGACATAGTGGTGCAGTCTTGCAATTTTTTTATTGTATAATTAATTATATATCTTTAATAAAAACAAACATGACTTAGCTATTTAACCATTTCCTTGTATGTGAATGCCTCCATCCATCAAATATTCATGATGGTCGTGATTATTATTCAATACATTTGATATCATCATTGATATAACAAACAATTGCATCACCCAGATAGTAATAACACCAAGACCATGCAAAAATAAAACTTTTAATAACGTGTGTCTACCCAGATCTCTGGGATTCATAAAATAAATTATTTTTCCTGATTATCAATTATGGTTCCTTATGAATAATAAAACTGATGTTGATTACAGGTGTCAGATTTAATTAAAATTTCCTATTACAACATGTGGTTGGGTGCTTTTAACACTCCTCATAACTGTGGATTTTTTCACAGGTGAGGGGTCCCCACATGTTGAAAGGCTTTGGACAAAACTTTCCCATATCTTCCTCTTGGCTGTTTCTAAATGGGCATTGATTGCTGATAGCTGGTGCTTGTGTGATAGTTGCTTTGTGTTATCCCAACCAGTAGAAAGTTGGTGTCTGCAACTGGTTGAAAATTCTCCAACTTGGAAGGCTGCAATCTTGGTTGCTGTTTTGGATTTTCCCTGAATTCAGAGTTTTGAGTCCTGGGTTGCTGTCTTGTTGGTGGCATGCCAACTTACTAATGACCCTATTCCATTTAAATAACAAGTTCAGTTGGTCAAATAAAAATTAAAGAAACAGAAATTTATGAAAATGATTAATTTATAACATACCAAATAAAATCTGAGCCATTTTATTTTACAGCTTTCTCCTTGATGCCAGTGATCATGGTGACTATCACATAAGAGTGGGCAGAGTCAAACTGCCACCTTTATATTTGTAAGATACATGCTCTCATTGAACTACACTCTGTTAACCTATGGTGGTTTATATGGGCAAAAGCCCTCATTTAATAACAAGTTCAGTTGGTCAAATAAAAATTAAAGAGAAACAGAAATGATTAATTAATGTGTAACATACTTGAACAATTTTATTTTATAGCTTTCTCCTAACATCAGAGCCCAAATGCAAATTCAGGACCACCAAGCCCGCACTGTATTGCAATCTCATGTGCTTGAAACAAGTTGAAGATTCTTGCTGCTTTGATGGATCTGGATGTTTACATGGCACTACAATTCATCAACAGAGTTGCAACTTGGTCACAGAGCCATCCTTACCCTAGAGATAGGATTGTTGCAGGCAATTTTTCAGCCAGCATGTCAGGCTTTCTCTGGTCTTGGAAGATTAGTGAAAATGTCATTGACAATTAATGCAGTCTCAATAAATCCCAGAGCCACGTCCCCCCCCTGAAAATTTAACAACATCATTGTATCCTTGGAGCACACTAGTCAGATTAGCCTTTTGTACACAAGGAATGTGTAGAATTATTGTAAAGCGTTCAAGGTAACATGCATGCTTCAATGTCTGCCAATTTCCAATAATCAAACATCTCATATTTAAATTGTTTCTTTTTCAATGGACATCTTATAATTATATATTATAATATCGATTACGCAAAGCAAAATACCAATCGTTCATTTACTATCAATGAGAATCTTATAATTACCTAGAAAGATCTGCTCCGTGTTTTGATTCCAATTAAAATATTTATAACAAAAAAGACTACAAATAAAAAAAGGTAAAAAACACATATCAATACAAATAAAAAAAGTACCTCTGTCATTAACACATCTTCAGACCCAAACAACAATGCTCACGTTTTGTCATTGAAAAATAAATTGTTTCCAAAAAAAAAATCAATCGCGCGTCAACAAAAAAAAATCTGTGCAACATCAAATGCCAATAATGAGGATGTAAATTAAAAAAGCGAAAATTACATTATTTGAAGAGTAACTTCATCGTGATTCAACAATAAAAGAATTTCAGCATTTTTTGAAGATTTAAAAATTATAAAATAGAAAAATTAAAACATGCACCAAAATCTGCCTTATGTGCTATGTGAAGGTCGTTCTAAGTACCAAGATTGATCAACCTTCAAACTCAGACATCAAAGACAGCTCAAGCATATTATTAATATTATTAATGTTATTGCGTATTACTATTATGCGTAGCTAACTTCAAAGTCGAAAATTCGATTCGAAAAAACATTTATATTTATAAAATGTAATAATAAAAGAATGAGTTTAATTTGTAAAATTTCTAATTCAAATTATACCATTTGTAAACTTCCCATGATAATTATTCTTCTTGCATCATTGCCAATATACCTACAATGATATAATAATTCTTTATTCATCTCCGGGACACACATTTTACACTTTTGATAATCCTATTTTATCATTATCATTATTTCTTGCTTGTATCAAGCATTTTTACTGTCGAGTGTTTTTAATTACATCAAGTGGTTTTAATTACATCAAGGGCTTTTGCTTTAGTCAAATCGTCAAAATGACCCTGGTGAGAAACTACCTTTAGTCAATACTTTCGTTACATCAATGACTAAAAGTCAAAAGTTTCATCATACATCATTGCTTGACAATTTCATTATTTGTGTTGTATTCCAAATATCATTCCAGGATTCCTTTGCAAAATTTGCCAATCTCATCTCATCATTACAAATATGTTCTATCAGTTGTGTTCTATGAGCCTTTGGACCATAGGATACTTTAACAAAAAAAAAACTCATCTTGAATTGATTCCTGGCAAGTATCACATACAATCAGGATATCTTTGTCGTTGTTTCTGCACCATCTCTAAAATTATTTAATATTTATTTATTTATTTATTAAAGTAAGAAGTTGAAAATTGGTGTGATGAGGTCATTGACCAGGAATGTTCATTAACATCATAATGTAGGAAACCCCAAATGCTCAATTAAAGATGAAAATTGCAATTAAAATTCCGCAACACTTGATATTGCAACATTGCAGAAAATCATCTTAAATTCCGCAATGTTCACAATTAACTACATGTTGCAATTATCCGCAATTCCGCAAATATTTCTAATACATGCCTGCAATTGTCCACAAATATCCGCAACTCCATAAATTATTTTTTATATCTGCAATTCTCCAAAATCCTTTTTATAAACTCAAATTAAAATTTATTCTTGTTGCCTAAATAAAGTTACTTAAAAATACAGTATAACTCTTGTTTCGTTTCAACGGATTTTAAATGAAATTTTCTTATATGTCCAGCCATTTTGTTGAAATGAGGATTATACTAATACTGTAACCATTTTTTTATAAACTAAATATTTTAACGTTCACAGGTATTTTGGTTAACAATTTTAAAAATAAGGCAAAACAATTCTTTTTTTTAAATCAATTTTCCTTTACACAAAAAGGATTGCGGAGCTTCTCATAATTGCGGACAATTGCGGATATAGAAAATAATTGCCCAAATCTGCAATAATTGCGGCTCTCATCTTTAGGCCCAATCAACAATTTATAAAGATAAAAAGTAGGCATTTTTCTGTAAATTATTATTGATAAAATAAAAATTAATTTTTTATAATGTGTTCAACAATGATCATTGAAAGGTTTGTAGTTGTAACATTGTAATCTTAAAGAACAATGATTGGGAATTGATCCTTCAGATGCTAACAAACAAACAAAAATAAATCAATAAAGTATCCTGAACTTGAAAACTTCATTCGATTTCTACGATGGCTTTAATTATTTAAACATAAGTTTATCTATTATTATATAAATCAAAGGGACGGAAGGGATTAATTCATAGTCAGCTCAAGCTTTTTTTATTGGTCCGACATCTTTTCTTTCTTTTATTATAAATAGAACTTCCACCCGTTTAAAGAAAAATTTGGCAGCACTTGACGTTAACGTTAACTTTAACCACTCTATATACACAACGCAATCATTTTCGTAACACTTGAAATTTCCTTTTTTTTCGAAAGATTATATAGAAAATCAGATTCCACGACACGACACAAAAAATTCCTTTATTAAACAAATTCTATATGAAAAATGACCGAAATCTCTTTTTTAAAGTTAAATACGTCTTGCTAAATATTCTTTCGTTAAAAAAAAAAATTTATCATTTCCTGATCATGATCATGATAATTAAGCGCTCCCCAAATTTTTAAGCCGCCCAAAGCTTTAATTATAATATTCCTTTAATCAAATCAAGTCTTTTTCAAAAATGTGAAGAAACACTTTCTCACCACTAAACAATTCAGAATCAATTCATTATTGTCAAAGGAATCAATCAAAAATGTAAAGAAGATGCATAATGATTTGGAATTAATTTCCTTATTGTTAATATTAAACAACCATGCCTTTTTTGAAAATACTTTCTCCGCTGCTAAAAAAAATAGCAACTCGGAATTAAATTCATCATTGTTTAAAGGAATCGATCAAGCTTTTTTCGAAAATGTAAAGAAGATCTTTTCTGCTACTAAAAAAGCATGATCATTTGAATTATTTCTTATTGTTAATATTTAAACAGCCATGCCTTTTTTGAAAATGTGAAAATACTTTTCCGCCATTAAAAAAACGTAACAATTCGGAATTAATACATTATTATTATTGTTGATATTAATATTAAAGAAATCAACCATGTCTTTTTCTAAAATGCAAAAAGATGCTAAATTAATTCGATTGTTTATCATTTGACAGTTTTTGAATAGTTAAAGCCGCATATTAAATGCATAAAGCCTTTACTTAAAATGTAAAAAAAGAAATTATTGATATAAATAGTGGTTAAATTATATTCATATAAAAATAAAAATAATAATCGTAATAATAATAAAAGAATATGTATGTTCTATTTTTATTGCCAATTGTTCTATGAAAAACATAACTTCCACTGAGAGAACGATCAGCGGAAGAAAGAAACATCTTATATTTTGAAATTTACAGTAAGAGGGCATCAAGGAAATAATTTCCTTTTCAGAATGCATTTGCTCTGGCTGTTCATAAAACTCAAGGATCGACCCTGTCACACGTAAGATTGAGCGAAAGTATGTTTGCTGAAGGGCAAGAGCTCCCCTCATTAGAAAACTACAGACCCTTGATTTTTATTATTCTCAATTAAAAATTTCTAGGGCAGTTTTAAAAAAGATTAGAGACTATGAGTATTGATGGGCTGCAAACTAACAACATTCTAAAAGAAAAAAAACAAAAATTATTAATCCTTGTGTGATAGTTACACAAACTCGCAGCAACCTTCTTTGATAAAACCGCGTTTCAACGAATTCACGTGATAATTGACAATTATTTCCATGATTTAGATTTAAAAATTGTAATAGTAGTGCTGCACCAACAGTCATTTTTATTGTTGGAAAAAATCTGGATAACTCCCCATTGGATAAAGGAATAAATTCCAGCGATGAAATGGAAAATTCTATAAATGTAATAAAAAATATTTCAAATTTGATCAAATGAATTACTTTTTTCTTCGCCATTATCAGCAGAAGAATATATTTAGATCGATAATGGAGTGGAAGATAATGAAATGGTGACAGAAGAAGAAATTATTTCTTCATTTATTCCAGTTGAAGAAGAATCTGGTAAAAGTGGTACAACAACATCTAAAACTTCTACAGCTGCTGCTGATGCCTTTGAAACAGTGTACAATTTTATTCGACAAGGTGATATTAAACGAATCTAAAAGCTTTTAATTCGTGAGACGTGAGACAACTGCAAAAATTTCACGCATATATACCTTTTACATCGATTTAAAAATTACAATTGTGCTTGTAATCTCGATATATCAATATAATAAAATATTTTACCTTTATATGTAGGACCACCGGACTCTTGCCTAAAATCACTATAAAATTTAAAGTTTTGGGAATATTTTTGACACAAAAATAAGCCCCAAAATCTTTTTTCAAAAATAAAAACTTTGAAATTTCATGGATGTTTAAAAGTTTTAAGTTGAGCAGTGTATGAAAAATGTGTAAATTCTTGTCAAGTTGAGCCACGTGAGAACGGTCAGAATTCCTAGCAACAAAAATATATTAACGATCCAACTAAATCATTAAAAAAGAAAATTGGATTACAAACTAGGATTACAAACTAGCATTATAAATAAATCATTTATTATTTGCATGAATTTTAAGTTTGTGACAATGTTAGTATTTAGTATTAACGACAATCACCATTGTATATTTTTTTTTTTTTGTGCATCATAATATTATTAATAAATTTTTTTGTGAAAAAAAATTATTTTATTAAATAATTCCAATTTTAAAAATGGAAAATGTTAAAGACCTTACAGAAGTAGTGATTAATGATGTCCCTAATGATGACGAAATAGAAACTTTAAGTATTAGCAGTTATGTTAGGGATCATGATGACGGAATAGAAGATACAAAAGAAAGTACCAATTTTAATAATGATATAGAAAGCACAAAAGAAAGTATAAATTTTAACGATGATGATATGAAAAGTACAAAAATTATAGAACATAAAAATACCAATAATGATGATAATATCGAACATAAAAATATCAACAATGACGATAATATTGAACATAAAAATATCAACAATGATGACAAAAAAATTCTACATGATGGCTGCCATATTGACGAAATAAAATATAGTCTTAGCGGCAAGTTTTTCGTCACTCATAGCAGAAAAAACAAATCTATTGTTGGATGGAGTATTGATAATGGAAAACTTTGTGATGTTACAAGGTTTAAATATACCCATGAAGATTTTTTAGATATCTTATATATTTCAAGTATAGAGGATGTTTCTAATAATGGACATGTAATTATATATAATGCATTTTCCAATGATAAAAATTATAGTAAGTATTTGTAATTTGTAATTTTCATTGGAAAATATGAATTTATAATTATTAATAATGATAATTTAAATTTGTTTTCTAGAATTTTTTGACCTTTCAAACAACAACAATAGATTTATTGAAATTTTGCATAAAGGCAAAAAACTTGAGCATTTTGATAATGGATTTTTCACAAATAATAATGATTTAATAATAATAGACCATATCAAGGACCATTCAGAATATTTTAATATAATTCATTTTTACACATATAACAATAGCGGTAGAAATGATCAATTTGTTTATAGAGAAACATATCATTATGCCAGTCATACTAGTCCCAAATTTTTAGTAAATTCTAAGAATATTCTAACTACTTATTACGGTGCATTGATATCAGAATGGAATGATAAAACTTTTTTATATAAAAATACATATTATTTATTATATAATGATGCCTATATACATTTTAATAAAGATAATACAATAATAGCAGCCTATTATAAAGATAATTCAAAATTAATAGTTTATTCATTAAACGATAACTTTACAATTTCTTCACGTAAGTACTTATAATAATGAGTTATACATATTTCCAATTGTACTTTTATATTTACATCTTACTAAATTTTTAAAAAATTTTTTTTTGTAGATGAATTGAAAAAAAATATCGAGATTAAAAAATATGATTTTATTTATACAAAAGATAAATTAGAACTTTTGTTGGTTATATTTTATGATGAAGAAACAAAGAAGTATTCATGTGAATTAATGGATCCTTATAATCTTCGTAATTCTATCTGTGTAACAGAATATTTTAATAAATATATTATAGGTGATGTGAATGAACAGGGAATACTATTTGGACAAGTTTCGCTTGATAACAAAATAGTTATAGTTATTGATTCACAGATTTTCCTTAAAGAAATTAATGAAGAGAAATTGGATATTCAACGATTACCATTAAAACGTAATCAATGCTTATATATAAAACGAGCAATAACTGATTATCATGAAAAAATTTTCAGCTTTAATATAAAAGGAGAATTTGATATTAAGCCTGGAAAGACAATTAAATGGCTGGTTTTGGTAGATAGTGATGATCGTTGTTTAAATATTAATGTAAAAGCTCAAAGGTTCACCAAAAAATGGGACACACTTGATGAATTTGTTGTTAAAACTAAGAATAATTATGCTCATTGTAAATTATTAGAAAATGATGATTTATGTTTTGCAACTAAAGAACATTTACAAATTTTATCATTTAATGACAAGAAAATATTCACAAAGTATATTAGAAAAGAAGAAGAATCTGTAGAATTTTTATCAAAAAATTTTAAAAAGAATGATGATAATGACAATGATGTTGAAACTAGTGTATTTAATTATAAGAATATTTGTGATGATTTTGAATATTCATATCTTGATAAAAACCAAAATTCTAGATATCCTTACAAAGAAATGATTTTATATATGTTGGATGATTTTTATTATCTCAATAGATATGGAAAAAAGTTTTTAAAGCTAGCAATAAAAAAAAATAATATAACAATCATAGAAAAGATATTTAATAATTGTCTAAAACATTTTGAAAATGATACTGAATCAAATATTAGTTTATTAAAAATAATTATATCAAGATTACCAAAATTAGAGAAACATCATTATAAATTAACATCAAAATTTTTTATAAAGACTTCAATAATATTAGTTCCATTTCATAATTCAATCGATTATTTTGATATATTTTATAATGCTCATTCTTATTCATCAATAATTTTCGAGGAAAGCAAATTTTGGGTTGCTTATCATACTATGAAAAATTCTATAAAAAAGAGATTTTTTAATTCTTCAGATAAAAAGACTCCTAGAGTTAATTTGATGATTCCCTATCCTGGATTACTTACATACAAAAAAAATAAATCCGCGTTTTATAAAGAATTACTTCAACCAAAAAATAATATATTTACAGAGCTAGACACTTCGGAATTATATAAGCATTGGAATGGACAAGTCATTGTGGATTTCAAATGGAATAGATTTGCATTAAGATATTATTATGGAATCTGGATGTTTTACATAGCATTTCTACTATGTTTTGCAGTTGCAACTACAACCACTTCGGAAATTGATAACAAAAACACATTGCTAATTATCACAATCGTCTTTGGAGTAATTCATCTGAGTTTCGAAATTAGACAATTTTTTTGGAATCCAAATAAATATATTATAGATTTTTGGAATTATTTTGGTATGATATTAAATTAATTTATATTAAATTTTATTTAAAAATACCATTAATTATATTATTATTAATTATTATTATTTAAAATAGATCTTGGAGCATATTTGCTTCCAGTTATCACTTCGTTATTATTGTTAACTAGAGAAGATTTAGAATTTGACTGGTTAATTTCATTATCTAATTTACTTTTAGATTTAAAGTTCATGTTATTTTTAAGAGTATTTGAATATTTTGGAGTATATTTTGCAATTATTATAGGAGTAGCAAAAAAAGTTTTTTCATTCCTAGTGATTTTACTTATAATCATTCTAAGTTTTTCACACGCGTTTTACATATTACTAAAACCAAAACAAAATATCACATTAGACCCTCCCGATAATAATTCTGATGATAATTCTGGTGATGATAATAATCCTTGGAACCTTTCTAATAAATATTATACATATTTTGCAGGCAATAATTCATATAGCCAGGATTCGTATCTTGTTCAACAGCCTGATGGCAATACAAACATGTTTAGTTATTTTCATTATTCAGTATTGGCGATGTATAAGTTTCTTACAGGTAATAAAAAAATTTTAAATTTTTTTAAACAAGTATTTCCTATTAATAATAATGTTTTTAATAGGTGATAGTGGAGCATTTGGACCTTGGGTAATACAAGATAATGCTTATTTGTCAATATTGTTTGTTGTATTTTCATTTATTGTGGTGGTATACTTGATGAACTTGTTTATCGGACTGCTTAGTAATGAAATAGAAATATATAACAAACAAGAAGCATTCTTGGTTCAAAAAGCAAAGATAATAACCGAAATTGAATTATTTTATTTATTCCCTAATCAACGTCGTTGGAAAAATTGGTTTCCTGATATATTGTAACTATATTTTTTATTTATTTATTTATTAATATATTCACATTTATACATATTTATATTGATCAACCTGTACATTTATTCATTTAACAAGATCATACTCCGTTCCAATTAATGATATCCGTAAAAAAATCAAGGAAATAGATGATAGTAACGAAGGTTCAGAATATTTACCATATATTTCTGATAAACTTAGGGATCTTGTTGATATACCTAAACCAAAAGAAGATATAAATAATCCTGAACAATTTGAAAAAGGAATTGTTAAAGCAATTGAAAATAATCTTAAAGTTGGTTTTGAGAGTCAAATGAAACTTTTAATGGATGAGATTAAATTATTAAAAAAACAATGATTTATTTTACTTTGTTTATATAGATATTTGTATTTTATTGTATTTTTATTATTTATTTTAATATTTTATCCTTTTATTGTTTTTTTTTTGGGAGTATTTTCAATGTGATTTTTATCTGCTATTCCATATGTACATTTTTTTACAACGGCAAAAGAATCTTTTCCAAGTATTTTCTTTGATATTTTATATTTGTACTCCAGGAATATAAATAGATTATGTATAATAAATAAAATATACATTGATGATAGTAAACCTGAGGAAATATGTGTGACCAAGGTTATTTTTCTTTTAATTTATTTTAATTCGATTTTTTTTGGTGAATCGTTTATTATTATGATTAATAAAATTGATAAGATATATATATAGTAGCCAACCAGCTTGTTTAATGATTGGGCTAAAGTAGTGATCAATAAGAGTCAATTAAATTTAAGTCAGTTCATTGACTCTTTTATTTAATTATAAAACAGATATATTTATTTGATATTAATATATTAAAAAGGTATATATATTATATTACATTATAATATATATATACACATTATGTTATTTATATACTAACTAATCATTAACTAATTAACCACTCGCTCACTTTTGAAGATATAATATAATGAGTCAGAGAAGAAAAATATCTGAAGACTTGAAGAAATCAAAGAATCCGTGGTCGATAGAAGATGATGACCATTTACAATCATTAATGAAAGAGCATGGAACTTCTTGGATAAAAATTGCATCATATTTTCCAGGCAGAGACGCCAAAAGTTGTCAAAATCGGTAATTATAATAATCCATCATCTATCCATCCCATCCATTCATTCGTCCACACCCATTCATTTAATAAATAAATTATTATTATTATAAAGAGTTCAATATTTGAAGAGACGACCTACTGAATGGACGGAGGATGAAGATAATTTACTTAAACAAGCTGTAAAGAATAACTCCAAATCATTCCAAGAAGTATGGAAGATGGTAGCTGAAAAATTACCATCAAAGACATGGCAACAATGTGAAAAAAGATGGCTGGTAGTTTGTGGTAGTGGTGCTAGTGGCAATGGTGGAATTGGTAGTAGTAGTGGCGGTGATAATGAATAATAATGTTTGCTATTGATAATAAAAATTAATAATAATAAATAGATAGTACAATAGTTAATAATATAATGAATATATATAGAATTAGTAGTAGTAAAAGAATCAAATTATCATTTAATATTTGTTTATTTCTCTTGTATTAGTTATAAGCATTATTATATAAAATATGATATATATACACATTCGCAATAAGAATATTAATTAAAACAATATATATTCAAGTTTTTGAGGTTAAAGCTGAAGTTGCTGAAGATGAAGATACTTGTTGATTTTCATTTGATAGATTTCTTAAAGATAAATCATACACAACTAAAAAAACCAAAAAATAAAAAAAAAATTAATTTTTTTGATAAAATTAGAAAACTAAAAAAAAAAAAAAGGAATATACCTTCTTCAATTTTTTTAATATTGTACTAAAATTCCAAAATTTGTAAAATTTTTTATAATGAACCTAATAAATAACAAATATAAAAATAAATATTTTCAAAAATACCTTTATTCCGTCAAATCTTTTTCTTAGATTATCATTTTTTAAATTCAATAATTGGAAGCCAGTATATAATTCTTTAACGAATTTAGATATTCTGATTGGTCTATCATAATCACCAACTGTGACTGAATTAACTGCTAACCTTGACTTTTTTATTAGAATTAATGAATATTGTGTTGACATATAAATATAATTATCATAAATATAATTGTCGCAAATATAATAATTATAATAGATAGACAAATTATTATTATAGATAGATAATTATCATAATACAGTTAACATCAAATTGATATTTCTTACCAATTCATTAGTCAAATTGATGTAACCGTGAAGAAAATCTTCAATTGGTATATGAAAATCTTGAATATCATTTCCAATATTTATCTGGACTTTTTAATTTGAGAGAAAAAATATAGTTAAAAATTTAAGATATCCATTGACTAAAATCTAGTGTTATTTTAAATACCATTAAATAAATCTTCTACTAAATCAATAGTGATTAATTTATCAGTTGATAAATAAATTGCAAATGCAGCAAGAAATAAAGATGTCTGAAGAGTCCTTGACCAAATATCATTGTATCTAAATATTAATAACAATTTTGTTAATAATTAATTTTATTAATAATATGAGAATTGTACCAATAAAAGAATTGCTCTGAAAATTAATTTATTGGCACAACCCTATATCATCATCGTCATCATCACCATCATATTATTATCATATTATTATATTTACTTGTAATATTGTTGATGTGGTATAATAGCAGCTAACTTTTCTAAATGTTTTTTCACTTCTCCAAAATTATCAATTGCTTTTTGTCCAATGCTTGCAACTAAAATAATAAAGTTTTTGTTTCAGAGATATTTCTCCCATATTTCGGTCTAATGGTAATAAATCAAATAGATTAAGTAATTACTTTCTTCAGGTTTAGCGGAATGAGCAGTATTTAAAATTGCATTGATATGGCGACAAGTTTTATCATACTCTTTCACCACTTTAAATATTTCCTATAAAAATATTAAAAATTAAATAAATATCAGGGATTAATTTATGATAGTAATAAATCAAACCAACATCTTTTCTTGCAGCTTCTTCTTCGAATGAAGAGTCAATCTCGTTGAAAAATTTTAAGAAATCATTAGACATTTTGATTTAATATACGTGATTTTGATTGCAAGATAAAAAATTCGACCATTGAGATCCACCAATTAAAATAAAACTTGGTGTTTGTTGTACTTGTGAGCGGCACGCACTAACCAAGTTTGGAAATAGACAGCAAATAATTTCTAAATTTAGACTAGTTTTGTGTTAAGGCGCAGTGGAACATCGACATAAATTTTGTGTAACAGTATACAAAATTAAAATCTTCTATTCCTGGTCCATTTAATAATATCATTAAATGATTACTCAAAATACCAATATTCATTATATTTCTTGGTTTATTTTTTATTAAATTTTGTTGTGAGAATATCCTTTCTACTATACATGCTGCCCAAATCCCAAATGTACAAAGTGAATTTGGGCCAGCCTGTCAAAGAAATCCAAATCCCAAACTACTTTGTACACCCCTGACATTCTTCTCATTGGTTAGGAAAACAGAGCAGAAAGATTGATCAACATTTGGGATATACAAGATTTGGGATTATTGATTTTTAATTGAGGGAGCATCTATACTTTCTACTTGAGCATTAGAAAGAGGTATAATCAGTGCTATTTTAAGAATAAATTGTTGTTGTTAGATGATTAGAAGGAAAAATCTCATCATTATCTAAAATATGTTTCCATAATTGATTAAAGTCTAATTTTTGTACAATTGGAGATAAGGTTTTACAGGATTCTATTATTTGATGAGTTTCCCTTTTTCAATAATTCCATGAAATTCATTATTGCCCACAAATTTAGTTTCATCATAAAATTTATCCAGGAACTCTATCTCATTTATTCCATATACAACCAAACCTCTCTCATTTTCTTTTGGATCAAATATATTAAAAAAGAAGAGTCAGGGAATCTATTAGAAATTGATTCTATATTATTGCCAATGGGTATTTTCTGACAAATGAAGGTACTACCAACTGATTATGTTCATCTAAATATTTTCTAAATATTACACCATAATTTGGTAGAACATCCACATAACCTATAAATCCAGAGGTTATATCTTTAATTGTGTTGCCAAGTGCTAATTTAAACTTTGATAATGATAAATTTTCTAATTGAAATGTATTGATTAATTTTTTTAAAATATTTGATAAATCAGCAAGAAACATTGTTTCAGAAATAAATTCTTGATCTAATTGATCCAACAGAGGCTGTGGTTGTTCATCACCTTATACAGCATCATCATTTATGGCAGCAAGTACATAGTTCATGATTTGATTTAAATTATTCACGACATTGAAAATGACAGCCACCAAGTGTTATCTAAAATTATTGACAATGAACAATGTACTTATTATATTTATTCTAGAGGTTGGAATCATCCAAAAAATCCTTAGTTGACTGCTAGTCATTCAAAAATTTCTTTAGTAAACTAAAATTTTTTTTTATAATAATAATATTTCATTTTTTTTTTTTTAATTTGCAAATTACAAATTTGAATCTTTCACTTTTGCAAAATGCTTCCACACAAAACCATGTTTTTTAAAGGTCTTCTCGAACCACCACTTAAATCATTGGAACTTGAAGCCAATGAGCTATTGGACCTTGTGTTGGAAGTGTCTATTCATTCACATGTAAAATTATCACCATCAACACCACTACTATTTCATCCTGGATTCCGCACCTTATACAGGTGATTGGACATGTATATATGGATTTTGGTATAGAAGACATTCTAAACATGCTAAAAAAGCAGGCAAACAAGTAAGTACAGATTTTTTTTTACTATAAAAAGTAGGAGGGTCCACCAAGTTGTTCTATATGGTATTTTAGATATATATTTTACAATGTAGTGAGTTTGATGACTCTTAGTTGTCCAAGTGATGAATGTGTGCACTCCTAAGTTGTTCTATATGGTGTTTTGCACATATATTTTATGATTTAGTGGGTTTGGTAATTCTTCATTGCCTTCTCATTGTGATCTACAAAAATTTTCTTTTGTGTTAGAAATTTGTCAATATTTAATTTGAAATCCTTTTTGAGGAAATTATCATGGAACAAAAGAAAGTTGGCACACTTTGTAAATCTTTAATCATTCAATACTGCAATATTAATAAAGAAAAGATAGACATATTTGCAATCATTGTAAAAATTGTTTTTTTTACTGATACAAATTATATAGAGACTTTTCAAAGAAATTACATAAGTTACAGTATAGATGTATTGGAGAAATTGGAGTAGATCAACTGATTGTAGATTTACCTGAAGCTTTGCCAAGCAGGATTGGCAAATTGATTGGTCCATTGAGAACTGATGGACTAAATATGGTTAAAATGTTACACTGATGGACCTTCAATAGACCTCCAGTGGACCACACACCTGCTAACCCTGGTACTAAGTAATAGAAAAGATCCTACAAAGATGAAGTGAAAGAATCCTCTAAGAAGGTGAATAACAACAGGAATTTGCAATTAATTGCTATTATTTTGTATTATTAATAATTGTCATTTTTAAACTGTTTTTTGTTCCTTTCTTAATTTAGTCAAAATCAATTATTGATGATAAACATGAAGTATGTGTTTCTGAACAAAAGGATTTGGGTGATAATGAATCACATGACTAAAATGAATTTGATATTTTAATAATGTTAATACAATCGATTTAATTGGAGTAGAAGAAGGAGAATTATTTTTTTGGAATTACTGAAATGTCACCAATACAAGGAAAGGTCCAAAAAACAATTGAAAACAGTACTGGAGAATTGTAAATTAAATTATTAAAATGGCAGCAACATATGCTTAAAAATCTAGTCTGTCCAACAAGTCAAAATATTCATAAATTGCTTGTTGCTTTATCAGTTTTTTATTTCCAACAAAAAGCTGAGCATACATACAGTATATTGATTTTTTAACATGTTATGAAATTGCTGAATCAAGTCACTTGTCAACTCACACTTTGAGAATATTGGAATTTCAATTAATATCAAATTGTTTATGGAGAAAAACAAAAAGGTTTGAATTAAATTATACATATATATTGATCTTATTTTTTTTTTTCACAAATATTTATCTCTGCAGAAATTTCAACAGGATGCTCTTGAAGGACTTGAAAAATATCATGGAATGTTCAATAAGTCAAAATGGATATATAAATAAAACTTTTTTTAGATTACTTGAAGAGTATGTGCTGTAGAATCCTTTGGTGATACATCAGAAAAATTTTCCCACTGTAATATTACATTTGTAAGTTTTAATATGCAATGTTGTAATATTTGCATAAAAATTATGTATGTAATGGTTGCATAATTTTTGTATAATTTTTCACAATATTACAGGCCTGTTGTAAACTTACATAAATAATGTAATATTTACATAAATCTGCATCAGAAAAAATTTCCTGATGTATGAAAAAGTTAATGAAGCAATTTATATTGTGGATTACTTGGGACCTATTTTTAATAAAACCATAATTATGGTATGATTATATCAATATTTTTATATATTTTCAAAAGAAATCAATTCATTATGATTTGTTTTTTATAGGATTAGTGTAGAATCTAAAGCTTCTAAGTTATGTAAAAGTCCTGCTGATGGTAAAATTCCAGACTATATGCTCCATAATCAAAAAAATACATCTGTTTTTTTAGGGTTTGTATTCACGGATACCATAAGGGGTCACTATTAAAATCATGTGTTTTAACAGTGTGTAACCCCTTTAATGGCATTCATGGTATCTATGAATACAAACCCTAGTTTTTTTAAAAGCAGCAAGCCCTAGACATGAAGATGAAGAAAAAAAAATTAATGGGGACATTTACAGGGCTTCAATACATGCTAAGGATGCTATTATGGTATTAAGAAATTTAATATTCAACCATCATCTGGGAAAAAGTTAGCAATTTTTATAAATGGGTGGTATGTGTAATGAAACTTCAGTATTCAGGAATTTATCTAATGGTTGAAGTGGTCAATTGTACAATCCAAAATTCTGTTAGTGAACTGGAATCAATTATGAAACTGCATCAGACTTTGATAAGCATCAGGGTAATTTTTTTTCTTTTGCATTATTATTTTGATAATTAATTTAAAAAAAAAGCACTCTGATTGTAAAAGTAAAACTTATAGGGAGCTGCAATAGATTATCTTAATGAGGCTGGATATAGTACATCGATTAGAACAAAACATCTGGATTGGATTAATCCAACTGCGACTACATCAAGTAAAAAGATCACAAATCTAAGAATCTTTAAAGAATTAAGTTCATAAAATAATAAATAAATAAAATTATAAATTGCATGTGTCAGTAACAACTTAAAAAGAATTATTATAAATTTTTTTGCTTTTCAATACTATTGATGATTTAGTCAAGGTTTCAATTTTTGAAATATATCTTATAGTCAATCTATTTTATTAATATTGGTTAGTACAATTGCAATGCTAAACAATTTAGTCCTCTAGTTTTCTGTGTTAGTAATTAAATTAATTATGGCTATTATTACTATGTTAATATGAACTTTTTAATCCAAGATAAATCGAATAGTATTAGTATACAGTCAGATCTTGTTTCAACAAATTTTCATTTTTAAAATTTCTTCACATAAAATTTGTTAATTTTCATTGAAACAAAGGTTTGAATGTAATTGCTTTCATAAATAAAATTATTGTTCTAATATTAATCAGTGAATTCCGATCATAAATGTTAGTTATTATTACTATGTTAATATAATTGACGAAACTATATGAGTTCTTTGATCTAAAATAGAAGTAATTTAGTAATTTTGGTATAACGAATTTTAGATGCAATTTCACGTACAACATCCCCATAGATTCGTTGAAATAAGGTTTACTTTGTGTTCATTTGTATACATATGAATATACATATATATATCTTATCATCAACAATTCCAACACCAACGCCAATACCATAAAATATAAAGAATATTTTGCCATGTGATTAAGATCATTGATTATTATTCATACATAACATTCATAATATTCATAATACTTTTGGTTATTCATAATATTCATAATACTTTGGATTATTCATAATACTCGTAATATTTTTGGTTATTCATAAGAACGAAATTTTTTGATCGGCAACATGTAACATACTAATACATAGTTCCGCAGGTTTTAACGATCTTTTTTTTAGATAATGATATAATGAAATTCGAAATTTGAAACAATTGCACCAGATCCAGAAGTTCCCAACAAATAAAAAATAACATTCGAACGAAGGATCAATATAACCATTTAGTTTTATTTATTTCATGAGTAAAATAACCCCAAAGCACGTTTGTTGTAAAGAATTCTTTTTTTTCCAATACAAATATTTTAAAAAAAAAAAATTATAAAAATATATTTACACATGTTGATAATTAGGCTTCATTCAATAACAAAAAAAAATTATACATGTCAAAAATAATTTGGCTTTAACTTAATTCAATTTTTAATTGCGTCTAACTCGAATTTGGTTTTTTTTGGTTCAACGACATTAGTCTTGCCGTGACATTTTAAAATTACGCATACAATTTTAAATGCATTACACCCCCCATAATAGTAATACTAAAATCAAAATAAAAAGTTGTGACTTGATGTCGTACACAATTTCCGTGAGCCTCTCTTTCTAGAAAAAAAAGAGAATCAAGCTGAAGCACCCCATTTCATTGGCATGTAAGGTATCTGCCAAAAAATCCACCATATGCTTATTGCTTGTTATCTTTTATTGATAACAATAATATTACTTTTATCGTTAAACCTTTTATTAAAGGAATAAAAGTTTTTGTTCCGTTTTTTTTTTATAAAACCGGGTTCTTCATCGATTCCAACCTCCAATTAAAGTACTAGAAATTGGTAATAATAATAAACAATGCAAGTTTTTAACAAATATACCCTGATTTAGTTTTAATTAACCCTTTTTTATTAATAATCATATAAATATACACTTTAATTTCACCATATTTAATCAAGTGATTTTAAATATACATGTAATATAGCAGTAGGTTGATCACTTGTGGCTTTTTGACGCAATTGATCGAAATAATAATATACTAAAACCTTTTTCCCACCAGGGCGCAACCAAAATTTTTTTTGCACAAAAAAATATAGAAAGTGGAATCGTCCAAATTTCTTTAATCGACTAATACTAATTAGTCGACTAATAATAATTATAATAATATATTTTTTTTTTAATTTGCAAATTACAAATTTCATTTCCATTTGAACCTTTCACTTTTTCAAAATACTTCCATACAAAACCATGTGTTACGATTTGTTGTTTTAAAGGTCTTCTGGAACCACCGCTTAAATCATTGGAATTTGAAGCCAATGAACTATTGGACCTTGTCTCGGAAGTGTTTATTAATTCACATGTAAAATCATCAACAACAACACCGCCATTGTCGTCATCATCACATTGATGGTATTGATACTCTTCCACACAGAATTTTCCATTTTGAATGATAAAATCGTAATTGGGTCAGACAATGATAATATTTGCATAGTTATAGTATTAGTAGTTAGTATTAGTATTAGTATTAGTATTAGTATTATAGTCGACTAAATAGTCGATTAAAATAATTCAAAATAGTTAAAGATAGTCGAATATTAATTGTTCAAAAAAAGTTTAATCGACTACTTTAGTCGATTCCAACATCTAACTTTAATATTAATTATTATATTTTTTGATGTAGTCTTCTCCATTTTCTTGATTTATTAATTCGAAAAAAAAAATCAAAAGAATAAATATACGATTTACTAACATTTTAAAATAATAGCGACACTCTGTTTTCTTTTTATATCACTTGAAACTTCAATATTAAAGCATTACAAAAACCTGTACCTTATAAATAGTGATTCTTGAAATTGGATTCTTGTTACTACTATATTTAATGGTCGCAGGAGAATATCTTTACTTAGAAACACAAGACTGATTATTATGTGTATGATGGATGACTTGTTGGGGGTGTGTCATATTATAATTAAATAAAATTTGTTTTTTGAATGCGATGCAATTATACGTATTTTGGAATGCTACTAGTCCATAAAAAAGTAAGGTTTTAGTTCCATATTTAGATAAATTGTAGTATGTCATCTATAGTTTATCGGTATAGAGGATTTTTGGGGCCAATGGTGAAAAAAAATCAAAATTCTTTGAAAAACACTCATTTTCGTAATGTAGCTAGTCCATTAAAAAAAAAGCTATTTTTGAATATAGTATAGCATGATGCCCTCTAGTTCATTGGTATAGAGAGCCTTTTCTAATTTTGTTAATAAAAAAAAAAGTTTATGGGCTTTAAAGTTATGCAATTTTTGCCTTCTTACTTGCTAAGGATAATGGTCAATGTAACATTTAAAAAATTGATTTATATATATACCATAATGACATTAGTGGTTATATTCGTCGGATAGTATCCGTGAATATCCGTGGATATCCGCGACTATCCGGATATCAATTTTATCTCGCAGTTGATCGACGGATATTCGACGGATATCGAGAAGAAATATTTGTATTTGTGAATATCCGTGAATATCCGTGATACAAAAAATTTAAAAATAAAAATATTCGTGGTGTTCATTCCTTTAAAAAAAATTTTAACAATAGTATTAGTGGTGGTATTAATAACAAATAATAATATTATATTAATAG
>CAJVPN010000662.1:0-23354 GCA_910592215.1 Entrophospora candida
TAATTGATAAAAAAAAATAACAATAAATACAGTGTTAGATTATTATTGTATTTCTTTATATATTTTTCATATGTTTTTCATTAGTTATAGTTTAATTACTTATGTTAGCTTGATAAATTATTACTAGTATGAGGAGACAAAATATGAATAACTAATAAAAAATTTTTATTGGACATTCAATCAACTTAATGATAATGAATGAACTTCTGGTCTTCACTTGAAAAAGTGAGGAGGACAAATACCACATTAACATTCAAATAAAATAAAATCTCTGTAAAACCGTTATCATAGTAAACTCTTAAATGAAAACATTATTTTATTTCTTTTTGAAAGCAAAATGCTTTAGTAAAACAAGACAACAATTGTGAGCTTTGATATAAAGCGGTAGTGTAATTAGTGCGTTGATGATTGCCATTTTTTTAAAAATTTTATTTCATAAAATTTAAACTGGATAAAAATAAACAATTTATAGTACAATTCTAAAAATTTCCTTGAGGAAATTGACAAAGTATTCCATTTTGTTTTGTAAATCAGATATACTTGCTGAAGCAGGTGTGTTAATTGATTGGTCAGATGTATCATCTAATTGATCAGAATTAGTCAAGGAGTAAAAAAGCTCGCAAGAGTAAGAGTTATTATGTAAATTGATTCTTGGAAGTAGTATGTTGTAACATCAAATTCATCATTTTTTTCTATAGAATTTAAAATTAAATTTTTAGAATATAAAAAAAAATAAAACAAAACGTATCATTTATTTCTATGCTGCAAGTCTGTCTTTGTAAGAAGTTGAAATAGCTTAATAGTGGTTGCCCGATAACATCAATATTGTTAGTAGAAGAGGATAGTAAATTGGGATCCCAATTATTGTCAATCAAGTTTTTTTATATATCCAAGGTAGTCAGTCATCAATGAATCCATAGCGCGTTTTTGGCATTTAGCATTAATAATCACAATTAGTCATCCATCATTTATCATTCTTGGACAAAAATGTAATACTTCAAGAAGTATAAATACACTTGTAACTCAAAACCGAACCGAAACATCTAAAGTTCAATCATCAAATGTCGTCAACATCATAAAAAAAACTGACATTTCAGTTTACATGTGTGTGAGCATTGAGATAATTTGAGAGCTTTTCTGGTTTATTATTAAGATTACTATACATATTCGGTTGAGGTGTTCCACATCATATTAATATGATTTACCAGCACATATATAAATTTCATTTTTCATATATATATGTAGTAGGATTTTGATTTAAATAGTAAAAATGCACAACTTTGAGTGGAAATAAAAATATATGGTAGATCTATATATAAAGATAATAGTAGTTTTATCGTGAAAACGTAATAATCGTAATTATAATTATGGTATATATGTGCCAGTAATACTAATAATAATAATAATAATGATTATGAAGATAAAGCAATGGATAAGAATAATGAATGATCTTTAATTTCTGAATCTAGAGACTAAAGATAACTATAAAAAGAAACATTTCTTCTAAAGAATTATTAATACTACATATTGTAATGTTTACTTGTAATGATTAGGATAGTATGTATTTCCAATATTTTAATGTAAAAAGAGTCGAGCGCACACATATTGAAATATTTTATTAAAAAATAATTAATTGAATAAATATAATCTAACTTAATGATAATAAAATGTCTGTTTGTAACTATCTTCAATGAAAATATATAAAATCTGATTCTTTATCTATTATATTATTTTCACATATCTTCAACTGACCAACTGTATGCTTGTTTTTCTAGTGAAATTCTATCATTGATTTTTTCAAAATATTGTCTTTCAAATCCATTAGACCGATCTAAATTAAACAAATTATCATTAATTATAATGATAACAATAGTAATGATAACGTGATTAGAAAATCAAACTTACCAACACCATCCCATCTATAACCTGGGTCTATGTTGAATCTATTTGGTTGCGGTTGTAGTCCTTTATATCGTGGTCTTTCCAACCCTTTTTTTTTCTTTTTCTAAATTAATAAATAAATAGATAGATTAGAATTAAAAATTATTATTCTAACCAATTATATATACACACACACACATATATAACACTTACACTACTCAAGAAATCTGCCGCCGGATCATTCCAACGTCCTTTTGCTTTCAATTCCTCGTTTAATTCCACGTCATCTTTATATCTATTGATAATAATATATGCTTTTAACTTTAACTTAATAACAAACAAAAAAGTTTTTATAAAAGATTGTGGTATATTAGTAAACACATACATTGCCAATGGTTTATTCAACAATACTTCTTCTTTTTTGATTTCTTCTTCCCTACCCCATTTCATATTTTTTTCTTCTTCTTCAATTCTTTTGCGTTCTTCTGCTCTTTGTGCTACTACGTCAATTTTTCTTCCTAGATACAAAAGTAATATTTTAAAATACATGTATGTGTGTATCTAAATTAAAAGCAAAAAAAAATTTTTATTAATTACCTGATTTATCACGATGTATAACGTCAGCACCTTTACCAGATAACGATGGATCTAAATTTCTTAGCTCGTCTCGCTTTTTTTTTTCAACCAAAGCCATTTCTTTACGTGCTTTATCATATGTATGTAAACCAGCACTTAAACCTGATGACATTTTAGGTGTAGGTGATACTGATCTAGCTTTTTTGCGTTTTTTTGGAGAGGAAGTAGTAGTATTTTCATTTAATGTGCTATCTTCAATTTTGGCAGAGTTTGATGTTGTCGCCGTCGTTGTTGTTGCTGAAATAATATCTTCCATAACTTCTTTTGATGGTAACACTAAAAACAGTTTAATGTTCTATGTTAATGAAGGATTTGTCTTTCTTTATATTGCGTAATCGTTCAATTCAATTCAGTTTCAATTATTGTTATTCTATTTACCTAGTTGTGGTTTTTCATCCTCTGGTTCGATTGCGATTGGCTTCCATTTTTTATTTCTTTCTTCTTGCTCCATGATTGATGCATCATCCACTTTTTAAATTAAAAGGAGAAGTTAGTCTGACAACTACGATAAAGTAATTAATATATTTACATAATCTTAAAGCAACCGTTTACCTATAACAGGAACTTCATCGTCGTCATCTTCTGACTGAACATTTTTCCATTTCTCGGTTATCTCCTCTTCATCAATAATGGAAAAATTGCCAATTATACTTTTCGGTGTTGCTTTTGTTGCTTTTGAAGTTTTTTGTTTTTTCTTTTTTTTTGGAACTTTTGTTAAGGAGGTAGAAGAGGAGGAGGAGGTTCCGCCATATTTTTTAGCAAGGTAATCGTCAAGTGGAAAGGACATTATATTAAAATTTAAATTTCTTTACAAAACAATTTATTTATTTTATTTATCCACGTGACTTTTATTCGTCAAATAATAATAAAAAAAAAATAAAAAAATTTTGATTTTCTAAAAAGATGATGGGTTTATTAATATTAATAGTAGAACTTTATACTAAGATGCTTTCCAATTCAGCTTATATACAATGGTAAAATAAGTAATAAAAATATATAATAATAAAAGAATGATATATATATAATTATAATGATTATTAAGCAAAGAAAAGAAATTATCTATTGAGTTCAAGTGGAAGAGGTGTTATTATCAGACATTTGAGCAATCCAAGTAGGAGGTTTAATGCCAGTTTGATCTTGAATTGTTGATAAAAGTGGGGGTAAAGATTGAAATATACCGTTGATTGGGTTATTAGAAGATTGAGCAGATTCACCGCCAGTATTCCAAACAGTGATTTTAGGATTAAGGCCTTGGATTGCCGAAGCATTTTCTTTGGCCAATTGTTGGAAGACGCCGCGTTCAATCATAATGTATTGAACAGCTGCTTGAGTATCGCCATTAAATGCTAACATCAAATTTTTGATACCTTCGGCTTGAGCGTTATACAAAGATAACACACCTTCAGCTTCTTTCTGTTTTTGGTATAATGCAGCTTCAGCTTCTTTTTGAGCAGTATATAATTTAGCATCAGAATTTGCTTTATTAGCTTCAAATTCAGCTTTAGCTTTAGAAACATATTGGACTCTAAGCCTTTCGGTCTCTGACAATAATCTACGTTCTTCAACCTCTTTTTGAAGTTCAGCTTCACGTTTCTTTGCAGCTTGTGCGGCTTCAATTTCAGCTATTTTTGTTTGTTTTTCATATTCTGATTTTTTAGTGCTGAGATTCATTTCCGCTTGTGCAATGGTAACTTTACGTTCATTTTCGGCTAAAACCGTTTCAGCTTCAATCTTTGACGTTTCTCTTCTCTATCGAAAATAAATAAACAAACAAACAAACAAATAAATAGAAAATAAATAGAAAATAAATAGAAATATTAATTATTTTAAAAACCTAAACTTACCGTTAAACCTTCTCGGTCTTTAGCTCCTACATTCCCTTTATATTTAGCTTCAGCAACATCAACCTTTGCTTGATTCACAGCACCTTCATGAGTTTTCATACGCTATAAAAAAATAAAGAACCCTTTAGTTTCTTTATTTCTGGTAAATATTTTTGAAAAATTTAAAGAAAAAGAAATTTACCATGTAAGCAAAATATTCAGATCCTTGAGTATCTTGTAATTGTTTAACATTAGCATTATAAATGAATAGGCCAAATTGATCCAATTCAGCTTGTACACTTTTGATGACTTGTTCTTTAAATCCTTTTCTTTCACGAAAAATTTCTTCCATAGTCATGCCCGCAGCAATTACACGAGTTTCACCTTCGATGATACCCCTAACTAAATCTTTGACATGGTCTGAACTTTTATCATGTGCTGCCAACAATTTGGCATAACGTTCAAGACTTTTGTGTTCATCTTTTGGACTATAATGGATAGAGAGAATATTTAATGACAAATTTTGTTTTGTTTCCTAAAGATTATTTATTTAACTGTTATAATTACCCGATAGTAAACACAGCAGGAAGATTGAATTCCAATTTTTCTGCAGTCATAGCTTGAAGTTGTAAAGTGTAATTTGCGGGAGTGATGTCGAAAAACATGGACCTTTGGCCAGGGAATATCCATGCCTTTTTACATAATTTAACATCATCAATAAAAGCACCAGTTTTTACCAAATATTGGTTTGGATCACTGTACGTAAAACATATGCGTATATAGATAGAAAGATATTAATTACCGTTGATTATTATTTAAAGATGAAGTTATATATATTAATTAGAAACCAATTTATACCTGATTCTATACATGATCACGAATTATAATTATAATTTTAAATTATGAATTTTTAGGATTGTCGAGAATTTAAATATCAATTAAAATTCAATTTTAATTTAAATTTAAATTTTGTGGTTATTTTTTATCGAAGGTAAAAAAGAATTAAAGTTTGAAATTCAAAAAAAATTATTTTGTGACAAGGGCAAAAGGTCAGAGAAAATTCTCAACTATTTAAGTAAAAAAAAATTTCCATTTTAATTCAAATAAAAAGTATCCATGACCTGTGATTCAAATTTAATTCCGAAACAATCTTATTCCAAATTAATCATAGCGATCATAGGGTGCTGATGTGTAACGAGACACATAACTATTAATATTGCTATTTGCAGATGTATCACGATAACTCCGAGACAAATTAAAATTGTTATTTGATTCATTCCATCTTTTCCATCAAGAAAAATCATTGGACCTAGACTTCATTTATATACGTACACATTATTAATTAATCTAACTAATAACACACATTAATCAAGAGAAAAAATAAACCATGTCAACAGTAACCTTTAACGTTGGAGGCACTAAATTTGAAATAAAAAAAGAACTTGCTAAATCTTTTCCAGATAGTAAATTGGCAAAACTAGTATCCAGCACATCGTCAAAAAAAGAATTGTTTATTGATCATAACCCTTTGGCGTTTGGTGTTATACTTGATTATCTTCGTTATGGCAAACTGTGCGTACCTAGAAATGTTGCTCGAGAAGTTGTAGTGTTACAAATGGGAGATCTTGGAATACCATATCAAAGCGATAATACATTGGAAGATGATGCTGAGGATACGTTACCTTCTTACGAATCAGCTTTAAGTGGATATTCGACCGTTTACCAAAATAAAGATTCATCGTTGAAAGACACTGTTATTTTAGTTGCTCTTAGAAGGTAAATTAATTGAATTGATTAAATTTATATTAATATTAATTTCATAATATTTAATTTTAAAAAAAATAATCAATTTTTAGAATGAACACTTTATGCTCTGATGTTATTATACCATTTTTAAAACGTCATGCTAAGCGTGGACATCATCAAGTAACATTTTATTTATCACCTAATTCGTTAACTCCAAAAAATATTACCACAGAACTTGATCACATCAATGACCCACACGAATGGATTTATTTGCCATCATCACCCGATTCCAATTCTCTTGACTTCAACAAAAAATCAGAAATGGACGATGAAGAAGATTTACCAGATCTTAAATTTCTGTTGCAAAAAGATAATTTAGCAAAATTGGAAAACTTTATCCTTTCTAAATCAGGCGTTAAAAAAATTGTAGCAAAAGAAGTTGAAGTTAGTTGTAGAACAGAAAATGAGTTTGGTTTGTTATTTTCAAAGTATTTTGAAATAGTAGAAATTCATGCTGTAATCGTCTAAATTTATTAGTTATATAACATATAATATATATATACACATATGTGGTGTCTTGCTTAATTTTTAATTGAATATTTACTATTATTTGCATAATATTATTAAATAAATCTTTAAAATATTAATTATAATAAAAGTTTGGCCCAAGTTATCTTGTAAACTCATGGTTTATGAATTAGTTGAATACAAGAATTAAAGACAGAGGAGGAAAAATCTAACCAAATTAGGAAAAGTTTGCAAACTTTGATCAAGACTTTTTTTCAAAATTCAACAAAGATTTATGAAAGATCTAGTAGAACCTTAATTAAGCTTTGTTTTTAATTTTACCCAATTGAGATAATATGTCATATCGTTATCAAAAAATAATACAGTTGTACCTACATAGTTCTTGGATGGGGATATTTTCTACAAGTCTATTATTGGTTTCCAAAATATATATATAGAGGTTTTTGTATCCAAATCAAATGAAAAAAGAAAATCATATCCATTAATTTGCCGCAACATTTCGGATAAACATAATAATAAAATGTAAAATGTACTCAATCGAATGGTAAAGAAGACCCATGATGGATATCATTGAGATTCTACATGTGAATTGGTTTTCGCGGAAATTCCAATTCGATGATCATTTGTGTGATAAATGTGAAATATGTTGTACGACGTCAGATGTTCTCCATCAGAACGTTCCAATTGATTTACATTGTTTGGAATGTTCCAACTGCACTACTCATAAGTAACACCATTTATTTTTAAAAAGTTGTCCTTTTTTCCTATTTTCAAAAATGTGATGTGATTCAATCCAGCAGCATGCGATGGAAATTCATATAATGGATAAAAAATTTTATTATGGTCATTTCTTTTATGTTCATATAAGGTAAAATTATAATGAGGGATGATATAATACAAACAAAAGGAAAAAATTTATATTTTATCTCAAGTGTGACCACATACATATGAAAAAATGAAAAAGATGCAAATAGGCATATTATTCATTATATAATGCATTTCTTTACGGTAATAATACAATTATATATGTATATAGTTGTTTTTTATTAATTCAATTTTTCATCATTTCACGAAAATAATTCGTGATCATAATAGTTTTAGATGGCACCAAAATGGCTATTTATATATATGAATGAATTGAATTTTTTACTGCTTGCATTCCGATATAAATATTTGAAACAATTAAGGTCAACTAATTTATTTATTTATATTATTTGATGATCAGTGTTTATGATCAGAAATTTATTTTTACATGGAATACTTATTATTATATGAATCAGTTTTGTACGACTAAAGTCCTAACGTTTTTAGCAAATTCTTACCTTTTTACAAATAAGTATTAAACAATACGTATATAATAAATATTAATAGTAATGGTAATAGTATAATAGCATTTAGGTAATATCAATCAGCCTCCATTTTGTAATCGATTCATTTTGGATCTTTTAATTATTATTATCGCATGGCTATTATTTAAATAACTTTACTTAATAGTAATAATTTGTTCCTTGACTAAAAAAATACAAGACAAAAAAAAAAAAAAAAGAATCCGCGACATGGTTTAAGAGAAAGAAGCAGAAGCCGGGAAAGGTATAAAATGCAAGCAATTTATTTGTTTTTACACCTATTGATATTAAAAAAGTAATAATAAGGTTGCTATCGCCATCGCAAACTTCTATTAATCAATGAAGGTAAAACCAACAAAAAAAATCATGATAACATTTCTAGCAACGAATATCCTTGTTTAATTAAAAACCAACGGTTACAAAAATAACACAATCGATCATTGACCAAATGCGAAGAGTAGAAACTCCAGCAGAATCTAGCACCGCGGGTATAATTTGAAACCTCAACAAAATAAACAATTGATAAAATTCAATTAATGAACATGTTTCTAATCTTTATCATCATCTAGAAGTTTCAGAACCATATGAGGATCAAATTGGAAGAAGGAAGGTTGTTATTAAAGACCAAGTTGTAGATCTAATACTGTGTTTTCTTATTAATATTAATCATTTAATATTAACTAACTTTGTTCTTTAAGTTACTACTTTGAGGTTATCTTGATCAAATTTTTCAAGAAAAACAAGAGTACTTCATATGCGTAAAAGAATAAACAATATGATAATGAACTAAATGCACTTACTAATTCTCCGGATTGGACAAAAGCAGGTTATACCGGTTCTTTAGCCAATGTAGTTAATGAAGCAGTTAAAAACTATCAGTTAGTAGCATCTTATAAAAGAAGTATATAGTTACGAAGCGAGTTCTGAAGGTAAGTAAAAGATAATTCAGAAGAGGTAAAAAAGAAGCAAAACGATGGCTAGGATCGGGTTATTTTAAATATTACTATTGAAAAAATTAATTCATAAATTTAAAATAACACATAAAGTCATGGTTAATACCAACCAGAATGCCGATTGATTTTAAATAATTATCTGAATGATGTCCGATTAATTAAATAAATCAGTTATAACATTGAAAATAAAATAAAGTATCGATTTATTACAAATGAGAGCATTTCAACCAATTAATTAATATCAACGAGTAAACCAAAAGATATCCGAATTAGACTTGAAATTTCTGTCAAAAATAACCCATAAATCGACACCAATCGGCATGTTGCAACGACCTATCTATTCGATTTGTCATCGTTCTACTAGTGAAATTAATTGTAAAAGGAACTTCTGGCAGGAACCCGCAAACAATATAGATAGGTTACTGCCGCAGCTGGCCAAAATTTTACTATTAGAAAATGCAATGTTGGTGAAAATTACCAAATTTGGAATATTAAGCCAATCACAGTGTGGGTCAAACCCCATATCAAACCGTTTTGTATGTAACCTATTACTATCTATATAGTTTGCGGTGTTCTCTTCTGGCCCATATTTCCACGAGTCGAGCTTTTTCTGTGGTCAGAAAAACAAATTATTATCATCACAATTTTGGCAATCAAAAATGACCAACGAAGATTGTGCATACCTTTCCCAATGATTTAAAAAATTGCTTGATATTCTAAATAATGTCAAAATGTGACAGATTTCCTGGTTAATCGTCTTTATTCATAAAGCATAACTGTCAAACAAAATAAGATAGAAATATTATGGGATTTTAAGAAATCATTTACCATAGATATACTTACTCCATGTGTTGGAGACCACGACCACGAATTTTTAATTTTAACAATTTTATAAGAGAATCATAATCGTCCCTTTATTAATTTCTTTTAAAAAAAAAGACAGCTCGGTAAAATTTATTAATAATTAACTTTGTCTGCAAAGTTTACGAACCTTTGCATACAAGTAAACAAGCTCAGTATATACAATGAACGATTTACAAACATGGTCATTTTTTTAAAGTAAAAATGCTCCAAATTAAATTTAGAATATATTAGAAGAATAGGTAATGTAACTTTTTTTATTTAATATAAACCATAACACTTATTTTAAGCCAAAAGAAAAAAAAGCAAATTAAATCATAGCTATACAAATTTATGCAAATAAAAATAAAAATAATAATGTAAAAAGGCTTTAAAGACGAATCTGAAAATGCATTATTTTATTTATAATCATCATCCTCGTCACAAGATCCTGTATAATCTTCTGGAACTTTATCTTCGCTAAGATCCACTCCTATTGCAATTATTTCATGTTCACCAATAATATAATCATCTTTAACATTAACATTTTTATCATCGGCAACGTGATCATTAATTGCTTTTTCCTCTTCCTTTTCCACATTTTCTCTTGCAAACTTCTTAGATTGATGATGATTATAGTCTTTTCCTTCTTGATTTTCTTCTTCCTGCCATTTTCTTTTCAATGAGTTCTCTGTCTTGCCTTTATCATCTTGAATTTTACAAACATCAACGCTAATAGTGCCGCTATTAAAATTTACATTACCATTAATCTTATTTTTTCCGCTATCAATAATACTAGCAGCGCTGCTACTACTTGAACTGCTATTAACAATTTCTTTTCCTTTACTTTTAAGATGACGATCTTTTCCATTATTATGATTGATATTATTATTGTAAGTATAATCGGTAATTAAATCGTTTAATTTAGGTTTTAATTTTTTGTATATTACAGGAGTTTCGACATATGTTTTATAAATATTTTCTTTATTGGTACTCTAATATTAAAAAAATCCAATAAATGATGAAAATGAATAAATAAATAACAAATATAAATTTCACTGATAAAAGGGAAAAAAAACTTGCAGTTAATTTATCGTTTTTGTTACTAGTATCATTGTTACTGTTTTTATTTTCATTAATAATGTTTTCCAAGTCTTTGTTACTGCTACTTTCTTTTAACATGTTTAGTTGTTATTTATTTATTGTTGTATTTAACGATAAAATCAAAAAAAATTTTTTTTTTTTGAGAAAAAAAAAAATATCAATAACAAATAATAGTAAAAATAAATAGACGCGTCGTACACCAAACCCCCCCCCGTAATAGTAATACATATGTAAACTCGATAAGTCGGTCATGTGGGGGTGAGCTCATATGACCGACTTATCGAGTAAACCGACTTATCGAATTTAAATTACTTAAATATTAAGAAAATGGGCGAGTTTACATATGTATTTAATTATTATATTATATTATATTATATTATATATATATATATGTGTGTAAAGAAAATAAAAAAATAATACAAAAATGAAAAAAAATATTAACACAACAGAGAATTAAAATAAAAAAAAATACATTATAAAAATTTAATATAATTAATAAAAAAAATTTATATAATTTATACAAAAAATATGTAAAAAAATCTATCTACTATATGTATATATTACTATGTATATTATGCTCAAATTAATAATGAACAGTACGTCGTTTATATGAATTATTAATATTATTAGAACTGGTATTAGGATTTGTAGTTGCCACAAATGAATTTCTATTTTTTCTAATATTACTTCCGGGAATATTAAGGCTACTATTATTACTAGCAGTAGTTGTAGTAGCAAAAGTAACACCTCTACTATTTTCGCTGTACCTTCTCTTTTTCAACGATTCATCATTTTCGTTATTATTGCTAAAATTACTGCTACTGTTGCTACTACTGCTGCTGCTGCTATTGGTAGTTTTCATTCTAGTGCTCATACTCAAACTTCTGCCTTTATCAACCATCTCTTTACCAATTTTGACATCGACATCTTTGCCAAATTGTCCTCTTTGAATGAATCTTCCTAATTTTTGCATTGCCAAAGGATGTTTCTGGTCACTTGCTTTATACAAATACTTCATCGCAACCTTGTACCGATTATTTTCGTGTTCTTTAGTTGCAATTCCATTATTCAATATTGTCATCGCATACAAATATTGTGCATCTGGATTATTTTTCTTGGCCGACTCACTCAAATATTGAACGGCTTTTTTGAGGTCTGGTGTAAATGTTTTCTTGTTGTTGTTATGATGATGATAACCTTTTAAATAATACAAGCCGATCCAATATTTTAGCACTGGTGAGTTTGGTTTCTTTTTGAATTCTTGTTGAAACAATTCCCATGCTTTTGAAAATTGTTTTGAATTATTGTATTTGATTGCTTTGTCAAGATTAATCGAATTCTTTACTTCTTCGTCTTCATTGCTACTTTTAATATAGTCTATATCGTCAGCATCAATATCATCAATATCGTCATCTTCATCGTCGTCGTCATCATACAATAAAATGTCTGGCGTTGTGGCACGTGATGTGGTCGAGGATGTAATAGATGATGACGAAGAAGACGATGAAGCGATCGGTGGAGATTTTGGTGGAGACTTTGATAATGATGGTGGAGATTTACTTAGAATATTGCTACTACCATTGCTGATAGTTCTATTTTTTGGTGCAGTGTTAGTGTTAGTGATGATCTTTACTGCACCGCTCTTCCTCCTGTTGGAAATATTATTGTTGTTGTTGTTGTTGTTGTTATTGCTATTACTATTACTATTATTATTATTTTTTTTGATGTCGATATTAATTTTGCTGTTGCTATTGTTGCTATTGTTGCTATTGTTGCTATTGTTGCTATTGTTGCTATTGTTGCTATTGTTGCTATTGCTGTTTTTGACATTGAGCTTTTTCTTGTCATTAATCTTATTGCTATTATTACTACCATTACTATTGCTAGTAGCAATTTTGGTTTTATTTTCCTTATTAATGTTTTTTGGTTTTGATTTTCCTTCAATTAATTTAATAATTCCACTTTTATTACCATTGTTACCATTACCACCATTGATATTATGGAAAGTAGATGGATCAAAAGTGTTGAGAGATTGGAAGATTGTTTGAATTGTTGGACGTTTATTAGCAAGATGTGACCATCCTTTTTCAATCAATGATTGAAATTTCTTTGGAGTTCCCTCAACGCATTTTGGTTCAGGTCTATCACCAAGCAACACTTTTGTGGTGATGTCTCTTGATGAGGTTATCTGATTAAATGGTAATTTGTGTGATGAAATTTCCCAAAGTAGTACCGCAAAGCTAATAAAGTCATGTACGTGGTGTATTAATATTATATACAAGAATAATAAAAACCATTATTATAACATATTTATTAATAAAAAAACATACCTATATACTTCACTTGCAGAGTTATAGCTTTTAATGATATTTTCACTACTCAGTACTTCAGGAGCACACCAAGCAATCGAAAGACTGTTTAGATTATTTACGGATTTCAACATTACAGATAATTCTTTTTTTGTACCAAAATTATAAAGTTTTGGTTGTAAATTCTCGTCCAATAAAACATTTTCACTATTTTATTTGAGATGAAAAAGAATTAAAAGGATGAAATGGAAAGAAAATAAAATAAATGGTTTTTTTTTCTTTTCTATATATCATCATCATCATCATCATCAACATTGATGAATTGTTACCTTTTGATGTTATAATGCAAAATTCTTTTTTGATGACAAGATGTTAAAGCATCAGCAATTCCACGAGAAATTGATAATTTAGTAGGCCAAGGTATTGTTGGATTTGTGGCAAGATAATCTTTTAAATTATATTGCATCCATTGAGATATGACAAAATAATCTTTTGAATTATTATTATTAGAATATCCGTAACTATTAAAAATAAAATGAAATGAGTATGTGTGTGATATATTTTGCTTTTGTGATATATGTATGTGTGTGTGTGTATATATATATATTTATTTATATATATATATAATGTGATTAAATTACTTACAAATCTAGAATATGGAAATTCTTTGATAAATCTTGCATAAACAAAATTTCTTTTTTCAATTCAGTCAATTGTTGTTCTTTAAACAACTTTCCGATTTTTTTCTCTGCAACCAATTTATAATTTACATACAATTTCTTTTTAATATGGTTTTTGCTTCCTTTAATTTCTGATGGTTCAATATCTTGTAAATAATCTGATTCGATGTATTCAACTTGATAATCGTGGTTTCCGTCTTCATTTTCGTCGTCGTCTTCATCAGAATTTTCTTCGGATTTTTTTAACTCTTTATTATTCTTTTCTAAATTATTATTATTATTATTATTAATTTCTATGGTTGAGGATTTATTACTATTACTATTATCTTCTATTTTTTGATTTTTTGTTGAGGATGTATTTGAAATGAATTTTGTTAAATTTAAAAAGGTTTTTTTTAATTTGTTATTCAATTTCAATGATCTAATTTTTTTCAGGCTATCATCATTATTATTGTTGTTGTTGTTGTTATTATTATTAATATTATCATTTAATGCCACGTTTAATTGATTGATTGAATGCGACAACTCTTTAATATTATTAATATTATCGTTGCCGTCATCATCGACAGTTTTATTGAATGATTCATTAATAGTGTCGATAATTTTACTAAACGCTTGAAATTCTCGTAAATTTTCTATCTGTTGTTTTCTATTTGGCTTTTTAATAATGATTGTTTCTATTTGGATTAACGTGTCTTTACAAATATCTAAAACTCCATTTAAACATTCATCATACAATTCTTTATTATTTGTAATAAATGGTTCTATTAATGTCAGAATTGAATAAAATGAAGTTTTTGTCATTTCTATGTCAAATAATATGGCGTTAGTTGTGGCTAAGTTAGTTGTGGCTGTTGTTCCATTAATAGCAGTGGTGGTGGTGGTTGAAGCTTTTGTCATTGTGGCTGACGAAGAGGGCGCGTCGGAAGAAGTAGAAGGTAAAGTTAAAAAAGAGGGAGAAGGAGTTGTGGTGGGTGGGGGAGGTATAGAAGAATTATTATCAATTAATGGAAAAGAATGTTTGTTGTTATTGGTGGTTGAAGAAACTGTTGAAGGAGAAAAAGAATCTGTTGCTGCTGCTGCTGCTGTTGTAGTTGTTGTTTTTGAATAAACATCTTTGTCGTTATTAATATTAATGTCAATATTATTTTTTAGAGTTGTCAAAACTTCTTTCATAATAATTTAATAATATCAAAAAAAAAAATAAAAATAAAATTTTAAAAGAAAATTATTTATTTTATTTTTTTAAACACACACAACACCGCATACACACAAAAAACTTAAATATTTATAATAAGTTATTTTTAACAAATTGCTTGGTGTCTCTAACCAACAATTACTAATTAAAATAAAATTAACTAAAAAATATTTAGACTTTTTCGAAAAATTGTCTTTTTTTAAAAAAAATTGCTTTTTTACTTATCGTTTTTATCGTTTATATAATAATTTATATAAATAAAAGAAAGAAATCTTGATTAGTAAAATATGAAACTACAGATATTCTATATCCTTCTTTTTTTAATTAATTTGATCCACCCGAATGAATTATGTTGTTGTGGGGGTGAGTGAGTCATTGTTAAAACATCTAATTTAAACAAATTGTACAAAACTTTTCCATTAAAACTTTATTCTTTGTTACACGCTAATACACGAGGATAGCATTTATAGACAAAAATATCCCACAGGAATAAATATTTTTATCCCCAATTATCCCAACATTTATATTGCATAATGATATGCACATTAATAAATGAAATTAATATTACAATAACGTTTCATTTTATAAAAAAGAAATAGTGAAAAAAACATGACAACAAATAAAAAATAATACATTTATTAACAAAGTTTTACTTATTTTAGTTGAAATGTTTGTTTGGTTAAAAATATATATATATATACATTTTTTTTTTTTTGATTGATAAAATAGATAACTATAAAAATAGAAATTTTGAAGTTTTGAGAGAGGATTTGAATTTCTCTTAATGACTTAATACTAATACTAATACTAACACTAACATTAACACTAATATCCGACCTGCATCCTACCAATAATAATCCTTTCAACCCCACACCAATAACAATTTGTCTCTCAAGTAATCCAATCACTCACTCTTTCGAAAATATTTCTCCTCGATCCGTTGCTGCGTCTTGATTGATTTCACTCTTTACTAATTCTATTGATTTCTGGCCAATGAAAATTACGAAATTGTCGATTATGGTTTTCAATTCATTGATAATTATTGGCAGTTTTTCAATTAGAATGTCTCTTATAACAAGATACTGTTTCGCCAAAACATCATTAATAAAATTATCCAAAATTAAATATAAATTTGAAAGAAACTTGGAATTTATGAATAAATAAATATCCAAAATTACTGATTTCAAATGATTGTGATAAAAATTTGATAAAGTGCTGTATGAATTGATCAATGCCCGCCAGAGACCATTTAAAAATAATTTTGCAAACTTGTTATCAATGAAAATAAAGTTTGCATAACTGACAAGCTTGTTAGCTGTAAATCTGACAAGTATCAAAAATTGCTTAGTGAAATTGAAGATGCTAATCGATAGATTTATAGATTTGTTAAATAATATTTTGACGAGATGAAAAATTGCGATAAAAATCTTTGCTAATCTTTTGTGATAATAATTTATAATTATTAATATGAAATAATTGTAATAATAATGATAAATGATGTTGTAATAATGTGAAATAATGTTATAATAATATATATAATTAATGTCTATTACGAATACTACTGCACCTATTAATGTTATTATATAAAATTCACTTAATTCCTTGTACATATATCCAATATTTATTTTTCTAACAAAATTTTCCATAACTAATTTATTGAAAAAAGATATTACCACCGACAAAATTTGTTTTAATCTATCAAATAATTTGTGTGATATTATTATTGATTGTTCTATTATCAGAGAAATATTTCGAGAAATTAAATTTTTTAATGCTAAAAATCTAGGGATTAAAAATTTAGAAACTATCAATTGTTCTAGGGATATAATATTGTGAATAGAACTTCTTAAATATTTATCAGACAAGAAATTATAAACATAAATATTGATGAAATAATTGGTGTGATCCATGTATAGATTATAATATAAAAAATTTACTATTGCTAATTTGTTTCTAACCAGAAAGCTCACTATCAAATCATTAATTATATATTTGAGATCTTTAATTATAATATCTCTGATAACTAATTTTACGCAAATCATGAATGTCTCTAGTAAATAACTTGCTTTCTCAATAAAATATTTGACAAACTTTATACTAAAATCTAAAGCATTCATGAAATATTCCTTATTATCAGCAATAAATTTGGTAAAGATAGCATTTGCCCTCCTAACTAATCTTGATAATCTCTCAAAAATCATCGAATTTAACCAAATAAATTTCTCTAGAATCACGAGTAAATAATTATTGCAAATATACCTAGTATAATAAATCAAGTTTTGAATACCGATCTTCGTATAATATGATGTATCCTTGATTAATTTACTAGCAAACCTTAATAATATTTTGTTGTTGTTGATAATAACCATAACTAAATATTTAATAAAATCTAATGAATGAAAAACAAATAATTTAAATAGATCATAAGATATTTTTATCAGCAAGTAAATTACCGCAAATGGAATAATTATTGGTATATAATAAATATAGTTATTATTCTTATTATCTTTGTCGTTGTTTTTCTTGCTAATGTTCTTAAATTTTCTTCTGATGCTACCAGCTTGTAAAAAAGACTTTCCTCCTGATTCTCTCCATTTTGAATAATCTTTAATTGCAATGTATAGATATGAAATTATAAATATCAGCAAAAGTATCCAATTTGAGTAGTTACTACTTTTATCGTACTCCAAAGATCTTGTATCCATTTGAAGAAAATCGAAAAAAGTAATGTTGGGGAAAGAGGTTGAAAAATTTGAATTATTTTATTATTTTTTGCCCCATTATATACCTTTTTGATTTTTTTGATTTGGTTACACTTGTTACGTATTACTATATATATTACTCTAAGATTGTAATCACATGATGTTTTTTTCTTTGGAAGAAATTCTTTAGCAGTTTAAATAGTAAATAGTGATGGTGTTTGTTATACAACTCTTCCTCGATTCCATCAGTTACACGTCCACTACTAAACTAGAAAAAGATAAAACCCATTTTGTGAAGAATGTTACATACGCAGCATTTTCCCAATTGTTTAATTTGGAAATTATTCGAGAATCTAGCGTCAATATTCTTGGCGAGATTTTCTTTTATGTCCAAATAAAGATTCCCCATTCCACCAAATAAGTAAGAAGCTTGTCGTAGCAAGCTTTGGAAATAAATGTCTTGTATGTGAGAAAATAATTATTAAATGGCCTGATACCAGTCCGTTTTTGGTAATTGTCGCATGAGAAATTTTGGAATTGATGCATCTAATATCAATATATATTAATTATATGAAAGTCAAAAAAAAGTTTTAAACATCTTTACGATAAAAACAAAAACCATTTTTTTCTCTACCATTATATCAACGAAAAAAAAAAAATGGAAAAACTAGAATTGGTAAATAAATAAATTGATAAATGATCTTTACAATTAAATAAATATACAAATAATTAATTTGAAATCATCGAAAAAAAAAAATAGGTCACCGCTCGTAGGCCCACACCATATCTAAGGTATTTTTTTTTAACTAATTACCACACAAACATAATTACATCAATTACATATCAATTAATTCTTTTTACACACATACACACACACACACATATATTTAAGCCATATTCCATTAGCATGTTCAACACATTTTATTGAATGGGTTCCCGGCTGCACCAGAATTCTTTTTGCGAGAACTGGTTGGGGATCATTGAGAACAAAAAGTTATTCAGATCATCCAACTAACATTCCATTACCTTTTCCAAAAGAAGTTTTTGGAGTAGAGGATAATATAATAGTTGAAGGATTTAGCGTTTTATCAAATCAAAGTAATCCAAGTGACAATGTTGATACAAAAGACTACTTGTGCACAAGTGATTTTCGACAAGCTTATCTTTCTAAAAAAACCACACCTCTACAAGTAAGGAGCTTTACATAATAAGAGGATGCATAACAAATTCAATTATTATTATTATTGTTGTTGTTATTATTATTATTATATTAATATCATTAATGTTATTAGGTATGTGAAGCATTAATTAAAAGAATCGAAGAATCCAATCCACTAATAAACGCTGTGTCTATTATAAATAAAGAGGATGTAATAGAACAAGCCAAGAAATCAACTGCAAGATATGAAGACGAACGACCGTTAGGACTTCTCGACGGGATTCCTGTTCTGGTAAAAGACGAGTTTGATGTTATAGGGTATGAAACCAAAGTTGGGACAACATTTATTAATGATGGAAATGTTTGTGATAAAGATGCAACTGTTATTCATAACTTGAGGAAATTGGGTGCTATTATTGTCGGAAAGACTATAATGCACGAGATCGGATTGGGTATCACCAGTAATAATCCCTCATCGCTTACGCCACGTAATCCCCATAATCCTGATTACTATTGTGGTGGGTCAAGTGGTGGAAGTGCTTGTGTAGTGGCTGCAGGATTAACCCCAATTGCCATTGGTTGTGATGGTGGTGGTTCTATTAGGTAAATATTTAACTGGATAACTAAATAAAGAGAGGAGTGGAAGGAAAACGAGGAAAATTAACAAGAGGAAAAAATTGATTAATTATTGTTTTTTAGGGTTCCATCATCTTTTTGTGGTATTTATGGATTAAAACCTACATGTGGAAGAAATTCTAATGCAGGAGAATGTATGCATGCCTCTTGATTCTTTATATTTTATTTATTTATTACTTGATCTGTTTCTTTAATAGATTAATCCCAATTATTTTAATTTGGTAATCATAGTCCCGCTTTGTTGGACAGTAGCTGTATCTGGTCCGATGGCAATATGTATTGATGATTTAGCCTTGGCATATTATGCAATGGCAGGAAGAGATGAAGATGTTAGAGATTACTCTTTAATTTGTTAATTCTTTAATTAATTATGTTATATTTAACTTATTATCAATCGTAATTTCTTTGTAGGATCCATTTACATATTTACAACCAGCTCCAACATTATATAATTTAAATCAGACCAAAGATTTATCAGATCTGAAAATCGGTATATATTCTGCATGGAATAAACAAGTTTACAACAAATCAATCACAATATCACTTGACAATTTAATTAATCAATTAAAAGAAAGAGGTGCAAATTTTGTAGAGATTGTCATTCCGGAGCTGAAAGATGTTCAAGCAGCCCACTTGGTCAACATCTTTGCGGAACATTACACATCAATGAAAAATTATAAGGATGAACTTTATAAATTATCTTATCCAAGTCGATTCACGCTCGCTATACTAGAGCAAATAACTGGAAGGGTAATTACTATTATAAATATTAAAATATCTTGAAATTATATACAACTAATTTATTAATGTTAATTATTTAATATATGAATATTCAGGATTATAGTAAGTATTGTTGTTAAATTATTTTCATCTGTTTTTCGCATTCAATTAAATAAGTTTTTTATTTTCTCTCTTTTCCTTTTTCTTCCTCATCTTACATTGTTGTCGAATAGTTCAAGCACAACAAGTAAGAACACGTAGTATGAAAAATTTGGCAACACTTTTCAATGAAGTAGACCTGATATTAACACCAGTTAGTTCCGTGACGGCACCAAAAATTCATCCACGTGCATTAAAATTCGGTGAAGTTGATTCAGTTGTCGCTACAGATGTTATACATTTTCTTCAATTGGCGAATTTCACTGGCATTCCAGCAATTACTGTCCCAGGAGGGTATGATGATAATGGACTCCCAATCGGTTTACAATTTATGGCTAAATGGTAACTAGCTAGCTAACTGATTAGTCGACCATCAATGTTAGAATGGTTAAAAATTGATTGATAAAATTTTTGTTTGTATTAAAGGTACAAGGAAGATCTCTTGCTTAGAATTGGTAAAGCTTCAGAAGAAATATTTAAAGATTCAAGACGTAAACCAAAAGATGGATATTGGTTTGGTGATTTAATTTAAAAAAAACAAACAAGGAAATTGAGTATTTTACCGCAGTTAATTTACAGATATTAATCATATATCACATTATTTATTTATAAATAAAAGTTTACTGAAAATTTCACGAAGAATCCCAAAGTTGTGAAATCGTATGAATTGGTTGATTACTGAATATTTATGTCACAAGATTAGTGATGATAAGAAATTATTTTCTCATTGACATTTTTGTAAATTTGTTATATAATCTAAAATGATAAATATTTTAGATCGTCGATCATTACAGTATTTATAAATATCAAAGTTCATTCCTTTAATCTTATTCTTTCACATCTGAGTTTCCTTTTATATCACCTCAGTTATATCCCACAAAAAAAAAACAAATAAAGAGTTACAACCATATTTGGTAAAATAATTCCACACCTCAAAGTAAACATAAAAAAGATAAGCGAAACAAATTTTTTATCAGTTATCTATCAAAAGTGATTTTGATAAGTAAAAATTGAGGAAATATATTTTTTTATCTCTAGAATGTAATTTATTTAGTTTTCTTATTCTTTCACATCTGAGTTTCCTTTTATATCACCTCAGTTATATCCCACAAAAAAAAAACAAATAAAGAGTTACAACCATATTTGTTTACTTTGAGGTGTGGAGTATTTTTACCATCAAAAGATAAGCGAACAAATTTTTTATCAGTTATCTATTATCAAAAGTGATTTTGAGGAAATATGTTTTTTTATCTCTAGAATGTAATTTATTTACTTTTTTACTCCGAAAAAAATAAAAATAAAAAACTTATAAATATGCTCCAAAAAAACTAAAATAAAAAATGCGTTTTTTAAAAAAAATAAAAATGTATAAACAGCAATTAACTCATGTTGGTTATAGTCCCACCTATCCTTATGTAACCAGCAACAATCCACCATCGAATGATATTATTAATACAACTCCACTACAACAATTTTTATACGTTAATAGCAATAACTATAATAACGGCAGCAATCCCTATTTAAATCCCAACCCTAACAGTGCTCCCAACTTTAATAGCACTTTGTTGAATCCTGGAAATATTAATAATAATGCCATCAGATATAACAGCAATTATTTAATTCTTTCAATTTCTAACCATATGTCAATGATTAAAGACCATATGTTGAAGATGAATCAACATTATTTTGAAATGGAGCAAATAATAGATTATTTGAAAAATCAAAATTAATTATTATTATAATTAGTATTTTGTTATTATATATTTATATATTATTTTTATTATTTATTATTATTATGTTTTTTATTTTCTAAATAAATATAATTATTAACCACATAATATTGAGAGTTTGAGAAATATCAATGTATTAATATTATAAATTTATAGATTCAAATATTCTCCGATTAAACAATATAAAAATTTCAATACAGGTTCATTGGCCACAAAATTGTGTTTTATAATTGATATTACTTCATCTTGAAAGAATAATCTATTTTGCATTCGAAAACAAGTAAATAAGCAAAATAAAAACAAGAATGCTAAGTTTCGTTAACATTTGAAAACAATTTGAACTTTCAAACGATTTGTTCTTTGTAAATATTTTGATATGTATGCTGGCACCTAAAGCTTTATTAAACTTAAATAAATGAAAATTTTTATTTGATTATTTTAATTTTCTAGGCGTTTGGAAACATCGTATTTTACACAAAAACAGCTTTCTTTTCTTTTATTATGTAAAATTTTGAGAATTCACGAAATTTTTACAAATTTAATCGAACTCATGATAAATTTTTATATGCATGTCTATGATAACATAATTTGTGTAAACTGCGTTCCAATACTTTGGTTCGAGGAGTTTAAATTCAAAGCGAGTGTTTTGTATGGCTAATTGACAATAAACTTTCCCTAATTCAAAAACCGTAATTTTGTCCTTTCCTCAACTTCAAGTTTCTTCTCGCAATCATCATTATCAAGCAGCCGAAGAATAGGTTGGTTTTGTAATTGTTCTATCCTTAGACAAAAGTTTATATCCAAATCTCTCTTCAAAGTTGTACTAAATAAGTTTTTATATCATTTGAAAACTTTATTGATTTGGTATTAAATGGGCATACTGCAACAAAACCAGACAAGTGAACCAAGAATTTCAGGGATTGTTTAACACCACAATGAAAAAACTCTTACCACACCTACCTCAGTTACACGACAAGGTTTTTTAAAGATATTTTCTACCAATCATGGGGGGAGTCTATAGAGGTTTCGTATTCCGTACATCTGCGTCTCTGTAGTAAAAAATGCTCTGTATGAAACAAAAATACGGAATCGAAGATCGTACAGACTGGCCCCACTAGTGGTTGTATCCGCCGAATGATATTCACCAATTATTCACCAATTATCCGGTTAATTGGGTATTGAAAATTTTTCATTGATTAATTAA
>CAJVPN010000663.1:0-23335 GCA_910592215.1 Entrophospora candida
ATAAAAGCAGTAATGGTATATAACATGGTATATAACAGGTATATAACAGGGTATAAACTAGGTTGTTATAAACCCGCTCATCACTAGGTAATACTCTATTACTATATTTACACAAATTTTTTGTTTGCTATGATCAACGTTACACGTCCATATAAAAATCTAATTTTTGGCAATTTTATACCCAATAAAATCAATCATAAATCGTGTCATTTTATTTTTCCATAAATAGAAATATGAATAATGATGGATATTTTTATAAATGTTTCACAAAGGGTTGGAGTTTGGAATTGCTAGTATTTAAAGAACAGCAGTTTTAAACACACTTTCTTTTTCTTTTTTTTTTTTTTAATATTTCATATTCTATATTAAATAAACCATGATTTCATTTTATTTTTTTAACATTTTATTATTTCAACCACAATTTCATTTTTATTATTTCATTGGGCAGTTCAAATTTAGAAATCTGTTTAACATCATTTTTTGAAAAAACGTTTCGATAATTACCCTGATAAAAAATATGCAAAATTACTTTTTTTGGAAGCTTTTTGACGATCAAAGGATTAGTTTAAATTCAAAATTTCTAAAAAAATGAGAAGGGGGGGGGGGGAGGTTGATGTTAAACGAGACTTCAAGTTTGAATGGCCTTGTTCTAAACAAACCACAATTTCATCTATATATTAAAATCTTGGGATATTAACCCCCATATTTTATTTGTTACACCAAATTCGATAAATACACTTCTTTCTATAAACCAGTAAGGTCGTTATAGAGAGGTGTGAACTGTAAATACACAATTTTGTGATAATTTTAGAGATTAATTTATTATTATTATTATGTTTATAAGTCTTTTTGATTCTAACAAGAATATATATGAATCAATCGGTAAATAGATGGATGGATGAATGGACGAATGATGGAGAAGAATTCAATGAAAAAGTATAGTTGGCTAATTTTTAATTCAAAAATCAATATTGATGATAATCTTTAAAGTTGTTTTTATTTTATTATAAAATGAACAAAATTAACTAAATCTGTCTACAAAGAAAATATTATCCATCACACGAAGACACACTGATGAAACACACAATCGCAATTTTGTTACCAATTGAAAAAAATTCCGCTATAGAGTAACTAGAAATGCCTTTTATATCATGAAGGCAACATGATTTATTGTTATTAATAGAATTATTACTGATAATAGTATCTCTTATCATAATCAATCAACGGTGAGTTGACATTATATTCAAATACGAATAACCGTCCAATTGAAAAAATTCCGATAATTTATTACGTATTCAACAGGAAATATTTTATTTTTATTTTTTTTCGTACAACTACATTTGAAAACATATATAGCCTACTTTACAAACACGAGTAAAACATCAACATTTAACAATTGTTAAATTAATTTTTTTGTCAATGATGGTGGAAAGAGGTCCTTATATTAAAAATAAAAAAAGCTGTTTAGAATGTAAAAAAGCGAAGCAAAAATGCAGCGAAAAAGATCCTTGCGAAAGATGTTATAAAAATAGTCGCCAATGCGATAGAAATTGGAATTCGAAAAAAAGAGGACGAAGAAATAAAACAGGTAATGTTATTTTTTTTGTTGATCCGTATTGAAAGGGAATAGAACATATGGAGGGCAGAGAAAACAGATATTCAATGCGCGAAATGTGCTGTGTAAAGATGGGAACCGTGATTAGCCGCAATTCAACCGTAATTCAATTTTTATAGTTGAAACTAGTCATAATGAATTGAGGAACCTGTGCTAACCAAATTTGATAATTATTGGCAGAACTTCCCAAAATAATTGATTAAATTTTGGTTGGCAATAGTGTTGGTCGCCAAAATATTTTGAGAGGTGAGAGTCAACTAAAATTAGGAGTCATATGTCAAAAGTCAAATTAATTTCGACTTATGGCGAAACCTTTTGACTTTTGCATAGTTATAAAATTCTTTAGTTTGGAAAACAACACTAGTTAGCACCGTACGCACACACTGAATTATACGCTGTTCAGAAGCCAAGAAATAATTCTTACAGCCGGATTGTTTATTTTAAATTTTCTATCAAAAGTTATAAGCATAAAGGTTTGAAAATTTCATTATTTTGGAGGATATATATATGCAAGAACAGGTGCCTAACAATAAAAACTCATACTAACATCATCATTTTCCCCTCAAACAATGAATAATCTTATAACTCAACAATAATTAGATCAAATTCAACAACAACAACCGCAACAACAATTACCACAATAACTGATACAAAGATCCACTATCATACATTCTCCGAATAATAATAACCAAAATACTATGAATTTTACAAATACACTTGTTGATGTTGATGTTGCTCGTAATCATACTGCATCATATGTCAGACTAACCTTAAATATTCGATTAAATTCTCGTTCAATTATAGCTCCTACTCCTCCTAATTTACCAATACACGCACAAAGACAGGTCAATCAAAGAACAGTTGTTCAACAACCTCAACAGCAATCAACAAACAATAATAATGTTTCCATACCTCAACAAACTCAACCATCGACAATCTCTCAACCAAGCATCAAACAATTAATACTTAATGCTTCTACATCATTAGTGACACCTTCTTTATCGATAATAGATAATAATGGTGGTAATGGTAGTAAAAATAATAAATCTTTTGATTCACATGAAAATTTAAATAAAAAAGGAAGGTTGGACAATAATAGTATTGATAACCCACCTAAAGATTATGATAAGGAACCATCATTTGAAGAACTCTATGAATCAATAAGAAAGTTAAATAATACAATGAAAAATAACATGGATACTGGAGAAGCAACCAAGGGAACTGAAGAAAGTCATATTCCTTGTAGAACGTATGTGGAAAATAGCTCCAATCATGATTGTATTAGCAGTGCCTTGTCAAAATCTGCTTGAATGCTTCTACTTCATTGAGAGGACTTATTAACGGATTGTTAATTGGTACTTTGTATTTAGTTGGTTGCTTTTATTTTTTATTTTTATTTTTTTATTATTGGAAGAAAATTATAAGAACGTGTGGGGGAAAAGGTAAATTCTATGTATTACGATTTCTTTGATATTTCCTATCACCTATATTGCAATACATCGTTGTTTGTTGTTGTTTCACCTGGTTGATGATGGGCTTGCCCATTAACACTCAGTAAACAAACTTCATTTGTATTGAGTTATGTTCTTGTTATCGGATACCTGATCTGTATGTCGATATGTTTTTCACATGTCCGAAAGGTACGTGAAAAAAGGATATTGCCTATAGGAAGCATAGGTATCCGATACCTACCTTAAACGAATTATCAGGTAGGTCCGACGTATTACTGGCAGAAATAAATTTTTTTTTTTTAATTCAAATATATATTCTTATTATTAAACGATAAACTGATTGTATCACATGGTTATAATATAAAGTTGTAAAAATAAGTTTGTTTATTTCTGCCAGTGATTGATTACATAGGGCCTACTTGATAAATTCTTATTATTATGTAATAGTAAACATTAAAAAATAAACGATAAACTGATTGTGTCACATGATTATAATATAAAGTTGCAAAAAAATAAGTTTGTTTATTTATGCCAGTTACATAAGACCTACCTGATAACGAGTTGTTCTCATAACGGGAGTGACCTGCATATAATAGAATTTATTTTCATTTTTAAATTGAATTTGAATTTAAATATTTAAAATTGGTTATTTATTGCATAATGTGAAATAAAAAATTTCAGGCATCGATTTGCTCGGTATTTTTTTAATGGGCTCGCGAAACAATCCCATTTTGATTTATTAAGAATAGGTTGTTTGCTTTTTGATATGTATACTTTCTTTTACTAAAGCTTGATTTTGGGGAGCTAACACTGGTATGCTAATTAAACTCTTATATAAAGAGAAACACGGAAGATACTATACAATTGGAATAATTAATATCGTCCATCACAGACATGTATATGGTGTTTCCAAGAGACTAGGCTTGTACAATCCTGTAGAATTATCAATGGCAAGATAAAATACGTGGTGCTATTGAATGTATCAATCCATTAGGTATTTCATTCAAGTGTGGATGCACTATAAAGTCATTCAACAACTGTCATTGCTATTGTTTGTGCGCCAACCTTCTCAAAAACTTACACATTCTATCTATATTACCACCAGTCAATTTATGATGGACATTCAAAACACTTCAATATCAAAAAAATCCGATGGAAGTCTTTCCTGGTCAGTGACTTGATTTACAATGATACACACAAATATATATTTAACTATACAGTGCAGGAGCTCTACAATAGGAACAAATGTTTCTTGGTATAGGTCGCCCGCCCACTCTGTAAATAGCTAAACTTATTATTGTGGAATTTTTTTGTGCCACACTATTTCAATTTACGTTTTTTATATATAAATATAAAGGTGTAATTTCCGCAGTTGTCATGTTAAGAGGCTAAGAAGGAGTGTTTTATTTTTTATATTTTTTAGGTAGTCATTTACTCTTGTAATTGTTACCATTAGAACTCATGATGTCCTTGACCACCTCATCAACCAAGGGAGTTGGGTTTTTTTTAGTTGGTGTATTTTTAGATTAAGCCCGTTTGATTTTGAATAGTTAGATGTTTGAGTACTTTGTTCAATATATGATAGCTGGGTGACATGTACCATTGTAAATTTATTATTTGAAAATTCTAAATTTCTTGCTAGAAAAAGTACACTTCCTCACCTGATTGACATAGTTGTGGTTACAAGATGTTTCTCAGCACTTAAATGATATATTGTAAAGTTTATTGACTTTCCTTTTAGATTCTACATATTCATAAGCATTAACCTCAACACTTACTTATTTTATCATTATTAATATTCGGATTATTCATTGCTGTAATGATTGATTCTACAGTAAGGCCCGCCCGAAGAAGATCAACTGGTATATACAATAGGTAAAACAATTACATTTGACAATATGACTTGAGAAAATACAGTACAAAATGTTGATCAATTTTATATTTACATTGTGTCAAAGTCGAAATTAATTAACTCTCCTCATTTTCGATAATTGTAAATTTCCCATTGATTTTTTATCAGGTAAATTGTTGCAAATTTGTTGCTGTGATGTCATCCTTTGGATAAAAACTAATGGGATGGAAAATAATTTCCGCGTCTCTAATGTTGGCCTACAAATTCCTACGGCTGTTACAAAAAAAAAGTCATTTTTTGGAATTGAGTCAATTCTGGAAGTCATTATTCTTTGTTAATTAAAGTAATTGTTGAAGTAAAAAAAAATAGATGGTTAAACGTTAAACATTTAATGCAAATTTATAACAATTTGATCAAAGTTTCTTAACAAAAATTCAAATTTAACTAATAATATTCCTTAAATGTTAAACTAAAGATTTTGACGCTAAAATGTATTTAACAAATTCAGAAATGACTTGGCGGTTTTACAGATACTTTCTTTAAAAAATATTAATATAGTTTCTAAGTAATGGTTGTATCCGTTGATATGCATATTTTTTTTTTTAATGTTAATAACAACGGATTCAATTTTATTCGTTCGGCTGTCATTGTGTTTCCAGCTTCACTAAATACAGTCAACCCTCGTCACAGCGGATGAATGAAGGTTTATTTAAAACCCGTTGTGGCAAGATTTACTGACCTTGCCACAATGGATTTTTATATGTTTTTATATTTTAATGCGAATGTGAACCAAAATTTAAAAATTCGCCACGTTAATATTAATGTATTAATTATTTCTGTACCACCGATTATTCACCAATTATCTGGTGAAAATTTCCAACGCCCGATTAATTAATCAATGAAAAATTTTCAACACCTGATTAACCGGATCGATTTTGTTAAATAAAATTGTGTAACGTAAAATTGTTTGTTATTTAGTATAACAGATTTTACCCTTAATATTTTTTTGCTACTCTTATACTCTTAATATTAATATTAATTACAATTGAAAAATTCCGCTACGGAACAATTATTAATATTATGATCGCCATTATTCCCTATAGGAAAATACCTTTTATATTAATATCAAGATTTCATATTGTGTTTGTATTTATTTTAGCTTTATTTTTATCCGTTGATCATATTGGTAGAAATATTATCAACAATCGCCTTTTTGCCATAATTTAAATGGTGATGATTATAGTTATTTGCCATAATTGTTTTTGGACGAAGGCAATAATTGCGGATTCTGAAACATAAAATAACTATATATTATTATGATGCCATTTGACAATAATTACAGAGATAATTTTGGCAACTATTAAAGTTAACTATAGCATTCATCACAAATACGGTAGCAGTAATTTATTATTATTAAGAAGGGCAATTATGGCGAACAACTATAGTGATAACGATACAACTTCTACTAACAACAACATTAATTATCAATTAATCACAATAATCATCATCCTAATCCTGATAATTCATTAATTGATTTTTTTCCTCGATGATAAGCTTACACAGTGGACGTTTGATAAATTCCTATAATTGTGAAACAATTACAAAAGAAAGTTACATCTAATAACTATGATCACCATTATCTTCTATCGGAAAATACCTTTTATGTAAGTTTTTGTTCATGTTGATATCGTAAAAAAATCATTGCATTTTGTATTATTTATTTTTTGTAACCATTCATCCCCGCTGTCTTACAATTAATTGTAAAAAAAAAAACTGGCACTTTTTTTTATTTATTTAACTTGATTTTTTACCAGTTGATCCATGCCATGTTAATACTAATACAGTAATATTAACCAATCCAATCGAAAAAAATTCCGTGTGGAACAACAAAATATTATAAAAAAACTCGCATTTTATATTTATTCTTTAACTTGATTTTTTACCAGTTGATCCACGTTAATATTAACCCAATCCAATTGAAAAAAATTCCGTGTGGAACAAAATAATTATATATAAAAATGATAGTTTTATAGAAAAAAAAAAAAAAAAATTTGCGCACATAAAAAAATCATATATTTTTTTCATACACTTGAAAATATATATAGTCTATTTTATAAACACAGACTTAGGTTAATTGCATCGTTTTAAAATAAAACAATCAAGTTATTTTTTTATCGATAATGGAAAGAGGTCATTATGTAACAAAAAGCTGTTTGGAATGTAGGAAGGCACAGAAGAGGTGTAGTGAGGAGATTCCTTGCAGAAGATGTTTAAATCGTAAGAGCAACTGCAATAAAAATTGGATTCCGTACACAAGAGGAAGAAAAAAAAAATCAGGTAATGATTTTTCTTTTGTTGATCCGTATTGAAGATCCATCATCCCATCTATTACTATTATTATCATCATCATCATTATTGTGTGCGGAATCAAATTTGGTAATTATTTGCAAAAATCTGCCGATAAATAAATACCAAATTTGATTAACACGCACATTACACGCACTGAATTTATTATATACCCTGTTTATAAGTCAAGAAATAATTCGTTACAGTCGGGTTTTTTATTTTAAATTTTTTTATCAAAAAGTTACAAGGTTTAAAAGGCTCACTATTTTGTCGGACATATTAATATATACAAGAACTAATGGGGGCTTTTCAATTAGTGTTAGCTTCCAAAACTAGAGAGTTTCGCAACCGTGCGAGAGTCGAAAGGTTTCGCCATAAGTCGAAACTGGTTTTGATTTTTGACTATTGACTTTCGATTTGGTATTGACATATAACTTTTAATTTTAGTTTTGACTTTTGCCTCTTCAAAATAGTTTTGGCGACCACACTATTTTCAATAGAAGCGAATCATCCTCCAAAAAAGGAAATTTTAATCCTGCTCCATATGTAACTCTTCATATAGAACTTTTTGGCTTAAAACCACATCCATCCATTTCTAGTGTTCGAAATTCAGAATGCACCAGGGTTGGCAAATTGATTGATCCGTTGAGAACTGATGGACTTTGGACTGGTCTATTGCCATTAATAAAATAATAAATATGGTCAAAATGCTACACTAATGGATCCAATGGATCACCAATGGACTATCAATGGATCACATATTTGCCAACCCTGGAGTGCATAGGGCGTGGGTGCTAATCAAATACAGTATAACCCTCGTTTCAACGGACTTCGCTACAACAAATTATAATTAAATTCGTGTTTCAACGGATTTTAAAAATCTTTGTTACTTATTACACATTATTATTATGAAAACATAAAAATCCGTTGAAACGCGATTAGTAATTTCGTTTCAACGGATTTTAAATGAAATTTTCTTATATTAATATGTACAGCCACTCCGTTAAAACGAGGGTTATACTGTATGGGAATTAGTTACAGATAATTTTCATATTTGGTTAGCATTCGTACCCTCCCACTTCAGGACCCGGACAATTATACACAGTGGATCTCAGTTTAGCGGATACTAATTGAAAATCTCGATTTAACAGATGAAGTCAAGAACGGTTCCATAATAACCATAATAATAATAAAAACCTTTTCGGTATAACGGGTGTTTGGAACATTTTCTCTGATACTAATTGCCTAAAATTATCCGCTAAACTGAGATTCATTGTGTAATTGAGGTCCTAGGTATTACGCTGTAAAACTTTACACATTATCTAATCTGTGATTTACCAAAGTAAAAACCCATAAACATAATTGTAAAAAAATTTCTTTTACAGAGATAAATCTTTTGGCACCAAAATCCATAGTACCGATGGTTATAACTTGAGGTAAAAATGTCCAAAGGTGGGGTAAAAATGATCAACATTTACACATGTTATAGTGCTTAGATGACTCTTTAAAAGAAACATTTTTTATTATGAGATTTGGAGACAAGTCATGTGCTCAATATGATTCAAATCATTTTTGTGCCAAAAACATACTAATACCTCAATTGTAATTGTCCGGGATGCAGATCTTTTTTCAATTTTCTCAAAATTTTTATCGTTTCTATTGCAATATTAAAAGGCACTCAAGTGGCTAACAATCAAAATTCTGTACCTGCTACACCTGCCCAACTTTCACCATCACCATCACCATCACCATCACCATCACCATCACCATCACCATCACCACCATCACCATCACCATCATCATCACCATCACCGCCGCCGCCACCGCCACTACAACAACACGTACAGTTGATTAATCAAAATATTAAATCTGCACAATCTCTAGCTTGTCCTATTAATATTAATGTCGATTCTACACAACCTACATCATCACTTTTTCTTCAGCAACGATCAAATCAAATGGCCAAAGCTCAACAACTAATTCAACAACAACAACTACTGATACAAAGATCCAATTTCATACATTTTCCAAATGATAACATTCAAAATACTATGAGTTCTACAAACACACCTGTTGTTGCTCGTAATCATAATGCATTATATGTCAGACCAGTCTTAAATACTCAATTAAATTCTCGTTCAATTATAACTCCTACTCTTCCTAATTTACCAATGCACACACAAAGACAGGACAATCAAAGAACAGTTGTTCAACAACCTCAGCAATCAACAAATAATAATAATATAAATAATGTTTCCATACCTCAACAAACTCAGCCATCGACAATCTTTCAGCCAAGTATCAATCAATTAGGTTATTCTTCAACATCATTAGTGACACCTTCTTCATCAATTGCTCAAGCTAACAATACATCGATAATAGACAATAATAGCGGTAGTGGTAGTAAAAACAATAACAACAACCAATCAAATTATGGCACATTTCTGACTACTAAACCAGAAAAATTTACCGTTGCTTGTAATGATGTATTTAGAAAACTCGATGCTAAAGCTCGTGAAAGAAGAATAACATCCCGTGAACTTACCAATCTTAGTGATTATGAGAAGGCAAAAATTTGCGAGAAATTGGAATTACTAAAACCAATGCTCTACAGAGCTGACGAAATACTTACTTACTATACTAAATCTCACATTGATACACTAAAGTTTCTAGAAATGAAATACATGATCGATGACCAATTAAAAGCATTACCTGGCAAATACTTGCTTTCACTGAAACAAGCAGATGATTTGTTAACAAAATTTAGCAAATACTTTGAGTTTGTTGAAAATACCAAAAAAGAATTAAATTTCACTGCTACAAATAGCTTGATGCCTGCCGATGACCAAATCATACCACCTATAGCCAATAAAATCATTTCACTGACTGTTCCAAACAAGAAATATAAACTTGAAAATGATCAAGAAAATAAAATTTCTGATTCACATGAAAATTTAAATAAAAAAAGAAGGTTGGAAATTCATGTTACTGATAGAAATGAAATCAAAAATAACAACTCTGAAAATGTCAACACTTACAATAATAGTATTGACTCACCTAAAGATTACGATAAGGAGCCATCATTTGAAGAACTCTATGAAACAATAAGAAAGTTGAATAATACAATGAAAGATAACATGGATACTGGAGAAGCGACCAGAGGAGGTGAAGAAAATCATTTTTTTAGAACGCATGCGGCAAATATCTCCAATCTTGATTATATTGGTAGCGCCTTGTCAAAAGCTGCTTGAATTCTTCTACTTCATTGAGAGGACTTATTAACGGATTGTTAATTAGCGCTTTATATTAGTTTTGCTTTATTCATTTTTATTTTTTTATTTTTTATTTTTATTTTTTATTTTTATTTTTTATCTTTATTATTATTATTGAAAAGAAATTATAAGAACATATAAAGGAAAACAGGTAAATATTGCAATCCTATATGTTACGATTTCTTTGATGTTTCCTATCACCTATAATGCAATACATTTTAGTTTGTTGTTGTTTCATCTGATTGATAATAGGCTTGCCCATTAACACTCAGTAAACAACTTCATTTGTATTGAATTACTGCTTTATTGAACCTCAGTCCTAAACTGATATAATTATTGTTATTGTTAAAATCCTTTTGTTTTTTTTTATATTTAATTTTTTATTTTATATATATATATATATATATATGTTGTGCGTGAATTTGAAATCTGCATGAATTCGAAATTCACGCGCGTGAAATTCAAATTAGCCAATCAGAATTTTGTATCCAAACACCTACCTCAAAATTACAAATTTTTAGAATTAGTTTTCCATTTATTTTCTCGTTCTTCTATCTTGGTTTTTAATTTATATTTGTATAAATAAATGATTGAATTTAAATATTTAAATTTTGTTATTTTAATATTTTTGTTACACAATGTGAACATTTAAACAATTTTTCCATTTGATTTCAAGTTAATTGGTCAATTTTATCAATTTTATTAAGAATTTGTTGTTGCTTTTTGATATTTATCCTTTCTTTTATAGAGCTTGATTTTGAGGAGCTAACACTAGCATGCTAATTGAACTTTTGTATAAGGGGAAGCACAAAAGTTATTATACAGTTGGGAGTGACTAATGAATATCGTTCATCACAGACATGTATACGGTGTTTCCCAACAGACTAGGCTTGTACAATACTGTAGAATTATCAACGGCAAGATAATTATTGACAAAATATATGGTGCTGTTGAATGTATCAATCCATTATGTATTTCATTCAAGTGTGTATGCACTATAAAGCCTTAGGATCCTCATTCAACAATTGCCGTTGCTATTGTTGGTGCACTGACCTTCTCAAAAACTTATACATTCTATCTAAATCACCACCAGTCAATTTAGCTAGACATTCAAAACACTTTTATATCAAAAAGATCTGACGGAGGCATCTCCTGGTCAAGGAGATTTCTGTTCATTTATTACATGTTTTATTTAATAATAAAATTTTTTTTCTATAATATATGTCTTGACATCTTTATCTAAACAATTTGATTTTCTTTCTTGTGTATGTAGGCATAGCATTGGCAATGCATATATCATCTTGCGCGTGGTTTTTTGAATGGTTACTTTGAAATAAAAAATAGTGAATATTCTTTGTTTAATGGACTTTTTATGGTACTGTTGCTGCCATGACTGTTATGACTATCCAAAGTTAGATTGGAATTATTTTATTGTTAGATAATTGGAACCTTTAAATGCATATATGTTGCTTGCCTCAATTTATAAAATTCTAACTTTTAATATAAGCCTGTCATTATCTATAAAAAAAAGATATAAACATTATCGTGGTGTTTGTAAGGTCATATCTACAATAGAGATATATACATACGAGTGGTCATAATCATAGGTCAAAAAGTAATAAATCAGTATAGCAGTTTTATCATCTTTTGGTAGCTGGATAGCGTCAGTTAGCATATGCTATTGATTGTGTTTCTGGGTTTTAGCTAACTGACTCCATTCAGTAAGGAAACGTCTTTGTTTTATTTAAAGTGAATTGCCCTTTTTAAACCTATAGATTATACATATCTATTTTTTAAAATTTTTCTTTGAAGCAGATTTATCTTATATATCTTTAATAAGTAAAATATACTGTATTTACAACTGAAATGGTTATAATGAGGTGGCTGATGTTCAGGATCTGATAACATTAAAAAAAAAATTACTTGGTAATTAATTATTATTTCGCAATTTCGCACCATATAATATTAAACACAAGATGAAATAAATCCCAAGCCATGAATGAGTCCACGTAATATCAATTCAACAAATCCTATTTGAGATTTTTTAACTAGGGTCACATCATCTTCAAAAACAAAAATCAACATCGAAGTTAAATTTTTGCTTGTATGTCAGAAGGTCATTATTCCAGATGTATCGCAAGTCAAATTGCAATATCATTATTATCGTTAACGTTATTGTTGTAAATAGAATCTAAACATAATTCAATTAAAATAGACAATTTTGTTTATGTAGTAATTGTAAATTAAAGGTAAATTATTGGTTCTCTAACAAAAGATAGTTTAGGCGCTCTCCGAGTTTTTTGCATAATATATATAAGGATAAAAAAACCAGGTCATATTTATTTAATTTTCTCAAAATAATTCAATACAACTTTGCTGCCAATACTAATCGGAAAAAAAATGAGAAATTCCATTATGGAACAATTAACTATTTATATATATTACTATTACTATTGCTATTACCATTATTATTATTACTATTGCCATTTACTATTACTATTACCATTTATATCACTATTACTATCACAATTATTATTATAATCATCCCTATCGGAAAATACCTTTTAGGGACGGACATAATTTTTGTTTATATCGTAAAATTAAAATTAACTATTTTTATCTGTTGACCATATTAATATAATTATAGCTTTTCTTGCCATAATTTAAATGGACAAATAATAATAATGACAACAATACAGCTTCTAACAACAACAATATTAATTATCAATTTAATTTATTAGTTTACTAATTAATCATTATAATAATAATTCATTTTCAATTAATTGATTCTTTGGAGGCGTTGGATACAAAATTCTGATTGGCTAATTTGAGTTTCACGTGCGTAAATTATAAATTGACGCAGATTACACAACATATCACATTACTGCTGATTGCCATTATTCTCTATCGGAAAATACCTTTTATGAAGACATTCAGTAATTTTTTTGAATTTTGTATTGATAAAAATAATACTTCATTTAGTATCCATTTTAACTTGATTTTCTACCTGTTGACCATATTAACGTTGATAAAATGAACATCCAATTGAAAAATTTCCCTTATGGAACAATCAATCATATATAAAAAGTCACAAAAAAAATTTTTTTTATTTCTTTTTACGCATACAAAAATCATATTTCTTTTTACGCATATAAAAAAATCATATTTCTTTTTGCGTACACATATTATCAATTATTTTTTTTTTTCACGTATACACTTGAAAATATACGTCTACCTTATAAACCACAGGTAAAAAAAATCAATTGACTTAGGTTAAACATGCACCGTTTTAGTTAAATAAAACAACATTTAACCATTGTTAAATTTATTTTTTTGCCAGTATGGAAAGAGGTCATTATGTAAAAAAAAGCTGTTTGGAATGTAAAAAAGTGCAGAAAAAGTGCAGCGAAGAAACTCCTTGTAAAAGATGCGTTAAAAATAACAGCCACTGCGATAAAGATTGGATTTCGAACAAAAGAGGAAGAAAGAGAAAATCAGGTAATATTATATTTTTTTTATTGGCCTGTATTGAAAGGAAATTTATAGGATCATATAGAGAAAACAGATATGATTATTTGATATTGTGCTACCATTAAGAGCACACAGTGCAATACATCGTTGTTTGTGATTGATAATGGGCTGCCCATCAACTCATTTATTAAATTGAATGTCCAACCAGTCTACCCACATAGTGATCTGACATGATCATATTGACATTGAAATGATCCAATGATAGTTACTAAAATTTTTTACATAAAATATAAATCTGATTTATTTGTCAAAAAATTTAATACATTTATAAGATGCGTTTCGTGGCCCTTCTTTTCCATTTTTCATTATAAGAATTGTATATTGTGCCTTTTAATTTTTTTAAAATATTTCCACACAAAGCTTTGATTTTTGTTTTAGATAATTTTGCTTTTGATTTGTTGGGCAAGAGTTTTCAGGGATTAGAGAGGATACGGCTGGTTGTATTCTTCAACATATCTAAAGTCAGTTAATATTAGTTCCTAATACTAATTAAAAGTGATCTATATTTTAACCTACTTTAACCTCTAAAATAGCAGAAGTCATCGGCTATTATTGGTTGCCAAAAATAGTATGTGCTCCTTCAGTAGCGATCGGATAAACGGATATCCTCTTATCCGTATAAAGTATGCACCAGTTGAGCAAAAATATCATGTCGATTACGACGTTACGAAGTGACAGGATCTCATCAATGATTTTGATGATGTTATAGCCGTGAAAAATATGGAAATAACGGTTAGGTTGCAGGTAATGTTGATATAATACAAAATAATATTAATAATAATTTTTTTAAAAATGATCCGATTATTATAGTGCGTGAAAATTTTATATTAAATGAAAATGATCTATTGCATCAATAATTAAATTGCCAATTCAGATTCGATACTAACGCGAGAACAAAATTTAAAACGTAATCCTACTAACGCGAGAACAAAATTTAAAACGTAATCCTGCTAACGCGAGAACAAAATTTAAAACGTAATCCTGCTAACGCGAGAACAAAATTTAAAACGTAATCCTACCAAACAAGAACTTATTCAACCATTGGTCATGTGGATATCTTACGAAATGGATAAGATTTTATTGAATCTTTGGTTAAATATACAAACTAGTATCAGTCGCTATCAAAAGTTGTAATATTTTCTATTGTTGACCCCTTGTGCATTGTTGAAATAAATAAAAATGACTTAATGTAATGAATCAATGTAAAAATCCATGAAAAGTAATTTATGGATTGAACCAACTTTAACGTTTTTGTTCGGGCTAAAGGTATTCTAGTACTATAAATTAACTATATAAGAGAGAGAGAGAGAGGAGAGAGAGAGAGAGAGAGGAGAGAGAGAGAGAGAGAGAGAGAGAGGAGAGAGAGAGAGAGAGGGAGAGAGAGAGAGAGAGAGAGAGAGAGGAGAGAGAGAGAGAGAGAGGAGAGAGAGAGAGAGAGAGAGAGGAGAGAGAGAGAGAGAGAGAGAGAGAGAGAGAGGAGAGAGAGAGAGAGAGTATACAATTATGATATAATACTGTAAATTATACTATGTAAAATTATGATATAATACTGTAAATTATACTATGTAAAATTATGATATAATACTATGATATACAGTATTATAAGCTTTATTTTAATGGTTTATGTTAGCAGCCTGCGAGCTCTGACCTTGGCCTGATTTTTAATAACCACATATGTAAACTCGATAAGTCGGCCAAAATTTTCACCCCATTTTCTTAATATTTAAGTAATTTAATTCGATAAATCGGTTTACTCGATAAGTCGGTCATATGAGCTCACCCCCACATCGAGTTTACATATGATAAGAAAAACCTTTTATTCTTTGTTTTATTTTTAAATTTGTGCATACCGCCCCACATGTTACATAACATGCAGCCAGTGTTGGTGTCTGAAAATTCAAAAAAGAATATTTTTCTAAAGGATTAATTATAAATATCTTATTTGTCTATATATAGATGATGATAATAATAACAGAAATGGTAGCAGAAATGGTAATAATAATGATAAAGACAATGATGATTACAAGAGTGATGATATAATCAATCCAGATGATCCTGCATCGGAAGAAGACCACAATATAGTTATATTTGATAGTGAACTAACACTGGATGAAAATATTGAGAATATTCGGAGATGTTTTTGGGGGAATGTTTAAATTTTATATTCGTTCTTTTTAAAAAATATCATTTTTCTAATTTTTATGTATTTACTTTTAACTATTATTCTTTCATATTATATTTTTTAATTTTTTTTAATTTTATGTGAGAGTCTTGTGAGGATAATAATAACAATTATTGAATGCGCGGCAGATTTATTGTATTAATTTATAGATTAAAATTCCAACTTAAATATAATTGGGTTAAAAAGAGATAATTATAATGTTAATTATTAACCCTTTTTGAACACATTTCATATTCTCTCAAGACCAAATTATCAGTTTTTATCAAAATTTAATAATTCAAAGGAATTCCACAAAGGTGTTTTGCTCATTTCTGCTTTATAAAACCATGTGAATGAAAAAATCCAACAACAAATAATTTTGAAATAGTTTGATACTGATTCTTTCTTGTCATTATTGTTTTTCATCAATAACTACTACTGGTTCTTCGTTAACATTTCCTTTCACATCAACATTTGAGGTTTCCCAAACATCTATTAAATATTCAAGTGCATAATGAAATTTTTTAGATTCCTTCAAATTTAAAAATGGTGCCCCAACATCAAATTTTATAAAGAGATTTTTTAATCAGTAGGCTTCATTAGAAAAGATTATTTCACTTTATGTTTATTTATTGCAACCAGTAACCTCAGAGAAATGTCAACATCAACAACAAATAAACCATATACTGCATGAATAAGCAACGAGTTTTGACTTGAAAAATAAATAATTGCTTATTCACGGACTAGTATATTGGCTTGAATTGTTGCTTATCCACGTTCGAATTTAAACATGTACTATGTGGATCAACATTTTGTATTATAAATAATTTCGGGGTTCAAAATTTAGCTATAACCAATGAATATGTAGTTCACTATTGAGTTAGCCTTTAAACAATATCTAACTGGTCCCAAAGACTGCATCTAAAGACCGATATTTTAGAACTGAGATCAGACTGGACCAACACAACCCTAATTTTCAAATAACAAACACCTTGAAATTTTAACCTCATGCTTTTGGTTTTCAGTTTTTGGCGTGATCAATGTTTTCACCATATTTAGAAAAATTGTGTCATACGGCAAATATTCTGTTCCTTAAATAAACTTAAGCAAGCGTGCAGAGCAATGGACAGGAAAAAATCTGTTTTTTAAACCTAATTGTTTGTTTTCTGAAATATATTTATTCTTTGATGATCACTTTTTTCCACATGATTAAACACTTATCATGCAATAATAATTTTTTCCACCAATAAAAATTCAATTACAAATACAACTTGAGAAAAATAATGATGCTCCAATAAGTGATTCAGAAAATAATGGTAAAAATTATTTAATAAAAATAAAAATTATATTCTTGTAAACGATATTTTTTTTTAAAGATACACTCACCAGTAAGGACACTTGCAGATCATCGGAAATAATTGAATGAAAAAAAATAAAAAATTTTTATTATCCTAACCACATTTGCCTATTAAGTAAAAATTCATCTTCATATCAAATAGTATAATATAAACAACAACTGTTGTTTTACAAACCTTAAAAAATAAAAATTAATTTTTCGGAATTTTCAAAAAAATCTTTAACTCGAAAAATTGACCACAATGGCAAGCTCTAACGACCGTTGTTGTATAAGTGAAAAATGCGTATTATGTTTAAATCTAGTTATATCCAAAATTCCAGAGCATTTGGTAAATTAATTAATGAGAAAAAAAAAATAAAACGTAGAAAATTTTACGAAACGATTCAATCTCAAACTGCTCACCAATTTGAAACATAAAAGACATCAAAAATATATGAAACTGTTTTAAATTGATTGTATTTATTAAAAAAAATCAATATCTTGTCGGGTTTCCTTTATTTTTTAAAACAGCATCCACTCTTCGTGGCATACTATTTATTAATCTATTAATTCTCACAGGATAGTATTAAACCATTCCTCATTTGATAAATTGAATAGTTTTGTTTTATTTTTTGGTTTTGGGTTTCTCATTCTAAGTCTTTTTTTTAAATCCTGCCAGGTCTAAGAGATGGAGTTGTTTTATTTTTTGAAAAATAATCATTAATGGTCTTTTCGACTGCACTATTGGATCTATTTAATATACGAGCTATTTCTCTATAAGAAAAATCGGCATTTTTTAAGCCAACAATTTCTCCGCGTTCGAATTCAGATAATTGAGTAGCTTTGAACATTTTAAATTAACACGTCCGAGTATTTTGTATGACATCTTGGCAATTAATTTACTAAATAATCTAGAATTTTGAATATAACTAGATTTAAACATAATACGCATTTTTCACTTATACCACAAAGGTCGTTAGAACTTGACATTGTGGTCAATTTTCGAGTTAAAGATTTTTTTGAAAATTCCGAAAAATTCATTTTTATTTTTTAAGGTTTGTAAAACAACAAGTTGTTGTTCATATTATACTGATATGGAGATGAATTTTTACTTAATAAGTAAACGTGGTTCTTTATTGATTATTTCCGATGATCTGCAAGTGTCCTTATATTTATGACCAACAAAAAAAAATACTTGCTGATCATTTTGTATTGATTTTTTTTTTTTTTTTAACGCTGCAATAAAATTTTTTATTTATTTAAACTTTAATTAAAAAATGGACACTTCCAATATTAATATTTACGAATATGAATGCTTTATTTTATTGAGAAAATGTGACTCCAGAATTGACGACACTTTTAATCTACCTGTTTCTTTTTTCTTGCTTTTGATTTACTAATTAGAACGACCAATTAATCTATCGGTAGCAATAAAGAAAAAAAAAATTGAATCAAAAATTCATTTTGTATTGATTAATTTTTTGTCTGCTATTCTTTGTTTTTTTTTTTTTGTTGTATGTATATTTACTTTTATTATTCATTCATTCATTCATTCAAAAAAATTACTATAACGCGCAAAAAATATTGTTTATGCCAAATGCGTAATTATCGTTGCAACTATTACTGATAACAAATTTGATCGAATAATTATAATCGGGTAACACTGCGTACAATATCAAAAGTTTCTTTGATTGGTATTATATGGAAAGTGTAATATTTATTTCATATATCACGTATTTTTTTTTTGTCACTGTTTTCCATCTAAAAAATGATTAAAAAGTGCCATTCTCACACTGATCATTCTAGGAAAAAACATTTATTTTCTCTTATATTGTTTGTTTGTTCCCTTGGTATGATTTTACGAAACGACAATTGTTATTATTTACATAAATAGTTACACCAATGAGTCCAAAAAAGAAAACAAGAATTACTATATACATACTGGATAAACTTTACCATATTATTATTCGATATGAACGATTATTTTCTGTTCAAATTCATCTTGCGGAAAATAACACATTTTCGCCCCTTTGTACTATTTTACAAAACGTCAAGGTGAATTATTATTATTATTTCCTTAATAGTTGCTACGTAAATAATCCCAAAAAAAGAAAACAAGTATTATAAACATCAATAAATAAAATAAGCCTATTACTACCAGATAAACTTTATCTTATTATTATTCGATATGAACGATTATTTTCTGTTCAAGTTTATCTTGTGGAAAACCACAGCATTTTTACTTTTTCCGTTCGTGACTGCATCTATTATCGACGAAAATTATGGATCTGAACAGGATGTGTATGATGCGATGCTTAACACATTCTTTCCGATCTTTTTTGTCGTTTTGTTCAATGTGAAAGGGGGATCTGGGCCCATCAAAAGAGTGCTGTTGCCACTACTGGATGACATATTATACAACACAGTCACTTGGGTGATTCCGCTGGTAGTTTCTTTGGCCTACGATGATTTGCTGGGCATAAAGATATTTTCATTTGTAAACATGGGTTTGCATCTAATTGCAGCATTAGCCGCGATAATTAACAATGGAAAAATTGGTGTTAGTATTAGCAATAGATCTTTTTTTTTTGTATTTATCTTTGTGTTCTTGATATTTTTCCCAGCTATAGTCATTCCAACATTCTGGGCTTTTTTTATTGCAACTAGACATCTTTATGATCCAGTTAGTATAATATTTCTTACATCATTTGGGATACTGTTGGCTACAGCATTATTTTATTTTACGCTAGCTCTTCCTGCCGACTGGCAATCGGAACAAGTACTTGAATGGAGGATCTTTTACGTATTATTTTTTCCTGGATGGTTTTATCTCCCGAATATTCTGCAAACATTATTTATCGTGTTGAAATGGCCAATCAATTTTTACTTTGTCAAAGCATGCGTGTTTATACTGGTTCTCTCTTTAACAAGAAATGTATCCTTCTTTACAGAGAAGAAGCCAGCACCTGATGACTTTCTGGCTACTTCAACAACAATGATTCAATGTGTTATGCGCGAATTAATAAGTGAAAGTCTAAAGGGTGAGGAAAGCCAAAAGGAAATAATCGGGGAAACGGATAAATCAATGGCTGAAATGAAAGAATCAATAATGGCCGAAATGAAAAAATCAATGGTCGAAATGAACAAATCAATAGCCGAAAGGATGGATAGAATAGAAAAATCAAGACATATTGGATGAAATTGCTAAAATTCAACAAAATTATCATTACCATTATTATTATTCACTTACAGTACATTAGTTTTCTTTTGTTGCTGTGGTGACTTCGTCACTAACAGTGTATTTTATTTCTTTACTATTTACATCGTTATATATATATATAGCAAAAATAAATATCGTTATTTAATAAAAACATAGTCTAACCACATCCATCTATCTCCATATATATCCATAAATAAAAAAATAATTTGAAAAGAATAATAAGAGTTTAAATGATTTCTTATAATAATGATATCATAACTATTCCTATTTCGGAAAATTGCGCTGTTGTACCTTCAGAACCACATTAGTTAAAAGAGAAATTGAAGTATTCGCTCTAATAGTGTGGTGCTAATTGTAGATAAAGTACGTGGTTTTTTTCCTTTATTCTATAAATCACCATCATTACAAATCAAATCAAATCAAATCAAATCATTTACTAATTCACTAATTTCATATTTTATTGATCAATTAATGAAAGTTAGTTTTTAAATTTATTATAAAAAATAATAATGTAATTCAAAATTAGATCGAGCTTTGCGCATTTGTAAAAAACAATTTACTTGCTGTTTTATTGGAAAAGTATTCCTTCGGAATTGATTAAATTTCAAATGTTTTCCTAAAAATAGCTGAAAAAAATTTTTTTTTAGTATATGTTGTTCAGTATTATTATTAGAAAAAACCGTGTGATTGTTATTTTTTTATAAAAAATAAAAGTTTTCTTACTGCATATTAGTTACACAAAAAACTCCAGAAATGTATCATATTTACATATTTATTTTTAGAATTGAAATTAAATAACTAGTATTTTTTTTACAACGTAATAGGTAAAACAATCTAGCCCATTTGAAGAAGATAATGAATGTAATTCAAAATTTGCGCATTCGCAAAGAACAATTTACTATTTTATTGGGAAAGTGTGCCTTCAAAATCGACGACACTTATTCTGCTTGTTATCTAAGAAATAAATAGATTGTGTTTTGGATTTTTAATCAATGTAAATTTTTCTATAAACCTACCTACCCATTTCTTTTTTCTTGCTTTATTTGGACACTTTGCTTTGTTACTGTTTCCTAAAAAGGCATCATTGTCATATTGACCATTTCGCAAACCTTATTTTCTCCTTTATCTTCAGTATATTGTTCCTTTATGCTTATGCATAGTAGTTGGATAAATAAGTTCAAAAAAGATATAATTCTCTGATTTCGGAAGTTACCCATATATTAATATACTATATACTAATTAATAGCATGGCGGACATTCGAACTTCTCGAAAATTCTTTTTATAAAATCATATTATAGATTTTAAATGGCTCTCCACTCTAAACTTGGCAAAATCTCAAGGGTGGTCAACAAGTAACATATGCATTGAACATAAGTGTAATAATTTGGCTATTAACAATTTGGTTACACGATCCGAATGTCCATCAAGCATTGAGGTGTTGATATAGTTAGATATAATAAGTTAAGTATAATCAATTACAAACACATCTGCTTAGAAATGAGACATGCCAAAATTTCTATTATTGCACGACTAGGCATTCCAAAATTTTCCATCTGGGAATTTTGAATGTTTCATAGTCAGGACATACAATAGACTAGTTATTGAGTGCAGAAACATGACTAAAGAATCGAGAGTGGTTGTTAAAATGATGTCACAATTTTAAATCCAGTGTCAACAGTTCCATTATTGCATGCAATAACATAACGGCCGATTTTTTTAATTGGACCTTTTGTTTGAGCCTCAAATTTATATTGTATGGTGCGTGACACCTAGTCCCACAACTTTTTATTGACCTTGTAGGTCCTTCTCTAACTCCAAAAATGGATATGTAATACCGAAAAAATAAGCCATGATTTTGAAGCTAAGACCTTTCTCTACAAAGGTACGATTTCATTTTGTTGATATGTCACAGCATTGAAGGGCTCAGAGTTGTACAAGTTTACGATGTTCACGAGAAAATGCCACTATTATCGTTACTAAATTTAGACTAGCCTTTAATAATCATTTCTAAATTTAGCAGCAACGAAAAGATGAATTATCATGAAGATCATGAGAATAATTTTTTCAGGATAATATGACATGTTAATGCTATAAAAAAAATGAAAATATTGATTTGAAAATATAATGTGTATGTTTATGATAATAATTATTAAAAATTTTTTTGTCAAAATCATTATTTTAATGTATATATTTGATACCCATTCACTATTAAATATAATAAACTAATTAACAAGATTTAACTTATTCAGGTAATTTGTCTGATATGGTTAATTCAATTTGTGTAGAATCTGCAAAAGTAGTTAATTCAATTTGTTTAGAATCTATAAAAACCATAAGAATGGATATTAATAAATATAAATTTTAAAATTAATAAAAATGAAAATAATCAATGATTAAATGTCAATAATTACCATTATTGTTACCAATAATTGTCACTTTATTGGAATTTACAGGTTGGGGAAGGTTTGTAAAATTTAATGATCTGCTAGTATAAACAGCATTTGGATGAATTGCTGTAGTAATTGTTGAAGGATCAAATTTTATTTCATC